>WHVA01000466.1:0-90967 GCA_015179125.1 Gautieria morchelliformis
ACTGCCCTTTCCTTTGTCCTTGGGCACTGGGCAGACAGAGATGGGGGGGCGGCGCCGGCTCATTGCCTGGCGTCGTCTCTTCTTTGGCCACGCTCGACGAGACGTGGTCAGGGTTTTCCTCGTCCTCTACTGAGGGGATGAGGGCGGTGAGATCTACGATCTCTCCGTCTTCTATCGTACTGTTCTCTTGGTCCAGGATAGCGTCAGCCGTCGTGTCGCTAGGCTGCGCCTGGGGCGTGGACCTCGAGCTCGTCGCTCGTGTCCATCTTCGACTGCGTGGAATCATCATGCTCGCAGCCGACAGTAGAAGGTCTACTGGAGGGTCTCAACGATGTTTAGTCGTCGATGCCGCGATCTTTTTCAAGATTGCTTCAAATCCACTATCGGTTGGTCGCGTGGTGATCAACCGCAGGATAGTTCAAAAAGGTGTAAAGATGTCTATCTTAAGCCTTAAGTCACAAGAGCACGACAGAACTTGACCAATGTGTGGTATTCTGATGCTACGTAGTGACAGTGTAAGGGTAAGATGCGATGGGGACCGCTAGCCGGTTCCCACGCATAAACTATACAGTGGGTCACTAAGGGGCCCACTGGGATTGTGTAATAACTAATGTACATATAGATACACGGGTTATTTACATACTTCTCCAAGAGTCTGAGCCCCGTCGAACGGAATTATGAGATCCATGACAAAGAGATGCTGGCGATCATCCAGGTGTTAGAAGAGTGGCGACACTTCCCTGAAGGAGCTCACAGCCAAGTCAAGATCTGGACGGACCACAAAAACTTGGAGTATTTCCGCATGTCTAAAAAGCTCAACTGGAGACAAGCCCAGTGGTCCCTCTACTTGTCTCAGTTCGACTTCGAGTTGCACCACTGGCCGGGAAAGTCCATGGGTAAACCGGACACCCTGTCCCAACGTGCAGACCATGATTCTGGGAGTGGGGACAACACTGACCTGACACTGCTCCATCCCGAGCTCTTTGCAGTCCAGGCGCTGGAGCAGGAGAAATGGGATGTGGGTCCATGAGGGCACAGGAGGGCACAGAGGGGCGAACCAGAGCCCACAGCACACACCTGTATTACAGCGGAGATAGGAGCGGAGATGGAATCATCATCCTTGCTTGCACACTACGTACCCCATCGCTACATTAGAGAGCGACGACCCTAGTTAGGCTCGCTGGCACAGCTCACTAAGACCGAAACCCCCGCTCCACATGGTGACACCGCCGGGATTCGATCAGCCAATATCAGAGAGACGACCGATCCGATACTGGACCAGATAGTGGAACTCAGAAGAAGGCAACCACGCAGATACGAGCTGAGAAGCAGAGAATGCCATGACCGAACGCCCGACAGAATACAAGAGTGGACAGCAGGGGTGAACGAAGAAACCCCGACCACATCCGGAGACTCGTCACCCACACTATCATCGCTGAACCTGACAACAACAAGCGAAGAAGAACCCCAAAGCAACCACAACCAGAACAAGACTACCATGACAACAATGACGAAGAAAGCCAGCATCAACCTCTTTTATGGTGACTACAGAGAAGGAGAAGTCCCACACACGTGGCTGCGCAACCTCGAACTGGAAGCGGTAATGGCAGTATTCGACGAAGGAAAGAAGATGGAAGTGTTTGGGCTTTGCATGATGCCAGCGGAAGAATCGGGAGAATGGTGGGAAGACATGAGAGGCAGGATCGACAGGACGAAGTGGAGAGAGGTGAAGGAAGTGTTTGAGACAAAATGGCTGGTACCGAAAAGGAGTGGAAATGAACAAGAGCTGAAGAGGTATGAGCTGACGGGACTAAGGATCACACCGGAAGAAGTGGGAGAGACGGTGGAATACAGAGGGAGGACCGTCCCAACACACCACGCATTTGCGGAGAAAACGCTCACCCTAGTGGTGACCATCGGCGACACGTCAGGGCTACTCATTGACGAGACACGCAGAAACCTCCCAGATGCCATACGCAAGCTCATTGTAAACGAAAGCTACGCAAACTGGCAAGGGTTCCACAACAATATCTAACATTGATTTCCCATGTAGTTTTGATCTATTCTTCTTTTGTTCATTGTCAATATCAAATGTTGATCGATTATCTATCCTTGGTTTATTCTTCTTTTGCTCATCGTCACTATCAAATATTGATTGATTATCTATCTTTGCTCTATTCTTTTGAGTGGGCTCATTTGCTGAACTATCTTTTTCTCTGGCTGTTGTCAAATATGTGAATTCTAACTTACCTTGTTGTTCTGTTAGGATGTTTATTTGATTATCATTGACCTGATATTATACCAGATCACCCCTTCTATAATATGCCATTAAAGGAGATGTCTTTTCTCCCTCTATATATACATCCATATCTGCTAATTCATAGTAATTATTTTCCAAATTATTATATACCCTACAATTTGCTGTAATCTTGTAATGTCAAATTTATCACTCTCATATTCATCTTGTTGTCTTGTCAGAAGGTTTATTTGAGTAATATCATTGACCTGATATGATACCAGATCATCCTCTATATCATATGCCATTAAAGGAGATGTATTTTCTCTATCTATATATACATCCATATCTGCTAATTCAAGATAGTCATCTTTCCAATCATATACCCTACAGCCCTCTACAATCTTTGTAATTGGAAAATTTTCACTATTGACAAGGACTTCTACATCTACTTTGGTCATATTATTTTGAGTGGGTCTACTCATTGATCTTTCTTCTATATTATTTCTTTCCTTAGGTACCATAGATTCTTGTTCATCTTGTTGTTTTGTTACAAAATTTATTTCATTATCGTTGACTTGGTATGATACTAATTCTGTCTTTTTCAAGTATACTGTAGAAGGTTTTCCAGACTTCCCATCTATATATACATCCATATCTTGTAAGTCAAGATAATTATCTTCTGACTCATATAGTCTAAAACAACCTTTGATTTTTCTAATCTGAAATTTGACATTCTTATCACTCCCTCTCTTGCTCTCTCAACTGTAGAATTTCATTATACCTTTCTTCAGGTTGCCTTGTGAGATTAGATATTATCTCATCTCTCTCTCCAATCCAGCTTGTGATTTTCTCAACCTTCTTGAAGAGTTTGACAATGTAAGGCTCCATGGTTATCAGAATTAGATTTACAAAAACATTTATAAAAACCATATGGATTTGCTTGGCGTCATACCCTATGACAGCGTGTCAGCGGTACAAGTTCCGCATAACAAATTTGCTTACAACTACAGGAAGCTATCCCTTATGCAGCAAGGTGATGATTATGAAATATGTCAATATTACTTTATACGGTGTACAAAACTCCCACCACAACATCAAATACAATGAACCGTGAAGCCGGATCTCTATCCTCGTGGGTTAGAAGCCCTTGTCCTCGACAACGGAACGACAAGGGAACATGAGAGGCAACCGGCTCCTCATATTGTAAAACAACCAACACCATCAGTGACCATGTTCCTTCCCACAAGATTTGCGGTAGTCCTATTATCCATCAAAAGTAGCCAAATAAATGCCAGGAACCGTGTCAGTCGTCTGCATGTGTGAGCCTGACTATGTTGAGACCCACTGGCAGAGCTATGGTGCCTTCAATGCGGCTGTCAGATCTCGCTCGTCGCCGCATTGCAATGCAACCTTCTTTTCTGTTCATACGGTGGACAATGAATATTGAATGTGTGCTGTGTGTGCGACGTTCAGGTTTGGCATGTCTCCTTTTTTGAATAGCGTCGAAAGTCTCCAAACGGATAAACTGCATGTGAGGTTCTGTCATTCTGTGAGCGCCTGGCACCGGTCATGGGAACACGATAGCTACCAATGCACATAAACGGTTGACGCTCTGCTCTCGACCATACTAACCAACACGACGCTATGGCTGCCCTGGCAAATCTGGGGATAGTAGGCAAGTCGTTGACACCCCGTACCTCGAGTACTTAGCACGCTAACAAAAACCAATACCAATCAGCGAATGTCATTGCCGTTATTCAACTCACGGGAGTGAACATCGGCGCGTGTTATTATTATGGATCTGGCGTGAAGAACGCATCCAGGAATCGTGAAAGGATCATTAAAGAGTTGGTTGGACTGTGGGTCGTGCTTAAACAAGTTTCACGACTAGTAAAGGATGAGAGAGGAGAGACTTCCCGATCGGAGACGTCCTCTCGTTTGTTAGCTTTAAATGATCTTCTTCGTCGTTGCGGTGGCGAGATGAGGAGTCTCCGGTTAGCATTGGGTGGCGAGACGGAGAGTCATGACATGGGGACTATCGATGTGGCATCAGAGGGAAACGTGGAGAGCATCGAGATGGGGCGCCTCGAGGCGGCGACGGATGGCAACACGGAGAGTATCCAGGCGGCGCTGCGTGGCGATATGAAGAGTTTCCTGGCAGTGCTGGAAAGGCATCTTGGGCACAAAGGTGGCATGCAAGCATTGATGTGGCCACTAAAAGAGGCCGAGCTTAATAAGACTGTCGACAGTATAAGCAAGCTCCAAGGTCTGTTAATGAATGCAATGGGCATAGATCAGACGTGCGTTGCACCTGCTATACGTGACCTGGTCCTAATTGTTTTGACAGACACTTGACCCTGGAGATCGATACTGGTGTCAAAGCCTTGGATGAAAAGGCTGCTAAGATTATCCAGTCAGTTGATGAGGCGAAATTGCGCCTGGATAGTGCGAAGCTGGAGATGCGTGGTGGTTTAGGAGCCTTGAAGGGACAGAGCGTTGGGATCAAAGAGTCGATTGAACAGGCCGACCGGCGTATTGGGGAGGTCGCCGGAACGATGCTGGAAATACAGGACGGACTGAAAGCCCTGAAGGAACAGAGTACTAAGATTAACCAAACGGTGAAGCAGCACAAATTGCGTACGTTGAATGTCACTTGTGTTTGTTATAACGTAGTCGGCCCACGACGGTTCTGACAAAATCTTTTGTAGAAGAACATCGTCAGAAGCTCTATAAATGGTTGGCGGCTCCTGATCACGAATCAAAGCACAGGAATGCCCGTAGCATGCGACAAGAGAGGACAGGTGAGTGGTTTGTGGAAGGAGAACGCTTCCAAGAATGGCGGGAGGCCCCTCGTTCTTTCCTTTGGCTCCACGGTATCCGTGCGTCAGCTTAGCCGCATGATTGTGCTCTTCGCTGATAGACTGCAACAGCGGGCGCCGGGAAAACTATCCTATGGTGCATATCAATTCATATAACCTCTACACTATCCTGCTAAGGAATGAATCTGAACAGCTCGACCATCATTGAGCAACTTTCACATCACTGCAGCTCCGACCCTTCCCTCGGAGTGGCATATTTTTACTTTGATTTTAGGAACGAGTGCACCCAGCCAGATGCTGTGCTTCGATCTCTGATCAAGCAATTGTCTGTACGATGCGCGAGTGCTTTCCATGTCTTGGAGTCACTTTTTTCTCAGAGCGAGCAGGGTGGTGCGCACCCAGCCCCCGATCAGGAAGACCTGATGTCAACCTTAAAAACGATTATCAGGAGCTTCCAGGGCGTATGTATTATTTTTGATGCGCTTGACGAATGCCTGGAGCGATCTAGGTTTCTGAAAGTGCTCAGAGAGGTCCATGATTGGAAGATGGATACATTACACCTGCTGGTAACAAGTCGGAAAGAGGGAGACATACAAAAGGCGCTGAGCGGCTTGGTTTCACATGAGGTACCCATGGACGAGAGTCTCGTCGACCGTGACATCCAAGGCTATGTTTCCAGGAGACTTGTCGAGGACGTTGAGTTTAGCATGTACTCCGCAGATGAGAAGGGAATGGTTAAGACTACCTTGATGGAGGGTGCGCAAGGGATGTGAGTGGTCACTGACTTTGTGTGAATGCTTTCTGACACAACAGCAAGGTTTCGATGGGTTGTCTGTCAACTGGATGCACTACAAAAGTGCCGAACACCTGCGGCGCTCAAGAAAGCACTGAGGCGACTCCCAAAGACGCTTAATGAGACGTACGATCGAATTCTTGCTGCTATCAACGAGGACGACAAGCTGGCTGCGCTAAGCCTGCTGCAATGGTTGGCTTTCTCTTTCGGCACATTATCTGTGAATCAAGCCGTGGAAGTGATCGCTACAGATCCTGATGCGACAGATGAACCTCTATTTGACCTGAGCCGGCGGCTTCGGGATCCACGAGACATCCTTACCATATGTTCCAGTCTTGTTGCCATTACATTTCAAGAGGATAGCAGTAACAAGTGCAATCTTGGCCACCACAACAGGGTTCTCTTCACAAAAGCAGGAGAAATCAGACTGGCACATTTCTCGGTGCGAGAATATCTGATCTCAGAACATCTTCGCATGAGCACGACCGCGATTTCGTGTTATTATTTTAACGAAAAGATTGCACATGTTTTCATTGCGAAGACATGTCTGGCATACCTGCTGCAATTTGACCAGGAGGATGGTGTAAACTTGAATACAGCCTGGTCCTATCCACTATCTCGCTATGCCGCAGAGAACTGGATGTATCATGCTAGGTCAGATCTGGCTGGTGACCGGGCTGATCTACATGGACTGATCATGACACTCTTGGAGCCTATGAATGCTGTTTATGACAATTGGATGTGGCTTTACCACGAGAGTGGTCGACGGGTAAGGCCTGGGACACATCCTCTTTACATTGTGGCAGAGACTGGGTTGCAACGAGCATGCCAACATCTATTGCAGAAAGGATCAGATGTGAATGCACCTGGAGGATTCTATGGCACATCACTGCAGGTGGCGGCATTAGGGGGTCATGATATGATTGTCCGGTTACTCCTAGAGAAGGGCACTGATGTCAATGCTGATGGAGGGGGTGGTAGGAGTGCGCTGGAGGCAGCAGCATCAGGGGGTCATAACACAGTTGTCCAGTTGCTCATAGAGAATGGTGCAGACGTGAATGCCCAGGGAGGAGAGGGTGGGAGTGTGCTGATTGCAGCAGCATCGGGGGGGCATGATACAACTGTCCAGTTGCTCATAGAGAATGGTGGGGATGTGAATGCACAGGGTGGATTTTATGGCAATGCGCTACAGGCAGCGGCATCAGGGGCTCATGATATGACTGTCCAGTTGCTCATAGAGAATGGTGCAGATGTGAATGCACTGGGAGAATACTATGGGAGTGCGCTGGAGGCGGCAGCATCAGGAGGTTATGATATGATTGTTCAGCTACTCTTAGAGAAGGGCGCAAACGTGAATGCACAGGGCGGATTTTATGGCAATGCACTACAGGCGGCGGCATCAGGGGCTCATGATACAACTGTCCAGTTGCTCATAGAGAATGGTGCAGATGTGAATGCCCAGGGAGGAGGGGGTGGGAGTGCACTGAATGCAGCAGTGTCCCGGGGCCATGATACAACTGTGCGGTTGCTCATAGAGAAGGGTGGAGATGTGAATGTTCAGGGAGGACGCTATGGGAGTGCGCTGCAGGCTGCTGCGATAAAAGGTGATGATACAATTGTCCAGTTGCTCATAGAGAAGGGTGCGGCTGTGAATGCACTGGGAGAATACTATGGGAGTGCACTGGAGGCGGCGGCATCAGGGGGTCATGATACGACTGTCCAGTTGCTCATAGAGAATGGTGCAGATGTGAATGCACAGGGTGGATTTTATGGCAATGCACTACAGGCGGCAGCATCAGGGGCTCATGATGCGACTGTCCAGTTGCTCATAGAGAAGGGTGCGGACGTGAATGCACTGGGAGAATATTATGGGAGTGCACTAGAGGTGGCAGCATCAGGAGGTTATGATATGATTGTTCGGCTACTCCTAGCGAAGGGCAAGGATGTGAATGTGCAGGGTAGATTTTATGGCAATGCGCTACAGGCGGCGGCATCAGGGGGTCATGATATAACTGTCCAGTTGCTCATAGAGAAGGGTGTGGATGTGAATGCACAGGGAGGACAATATGGGAGTGCACTGGAGGCGGCAGCATCAGGGAATCATGATACAATCGTCCAGTTGCTCATAGAGAATGGTGCAGATGTGAATGTGCAGGGAGGAGAGGGTGGGAGTGCACTGAATGTGGCAGCATCACGGGGTCATGATACGACTGTGCGGTTGCTCATAGAGAAGGGAGATGTGAATGCTCAGGGAGGATGCTGTGGGAGTGCACTGCAGGCAGCTGCATCAAGGGGTCATGATAGGACTGTCCGGTTGCTCATAGAGAAGCGTGCTGCAATGAATGTACTGGGAGAATACTACGGGGGTGCACTGGAGGCGGCAGCATCAGGAGGTCATGATACAACTGTCCAGTTGCTCATAGAGTATGGTGGGGACATGAATGTACAGGGTGGATTTTATGGCAATGCGCTACAGGCAGCAGTGTCAGGGGCTCATGATACAACTGTCCAGTTGCTCATAGAGAAGTGTGCAGACATGAATGCTCTGGGAGAATACTATAGGAGTGCGCTGGAGGCAGCAGCATCAGGAGGTTATGATACAATTGTTCGGATACTCCTAGAGAAGGGCAAGGATGTGAATGCACAGAGTGGATTTTATGGCAATGTGCTACAGGCAGCGGCATCAGGGGGTCATGATATCACTGTCCAGCTGCTCATAGAGAAGGGCCTGGACGTGAATGCGCAGGGAGGACTATATGGGAGTGCACTGGAGGCAGCAGCATCAGGGAGTCATGATACAACAGTCCAGTTGCTCATAGAGAATGGTGCAGATGTGAATGCCCAGGGAGGAGAGGGTGGGAGTGCACTGAATGTGGCAGCATCACGGGGTCATGATACGACTGTGCGGTTGCTCATAGAGAAGGGTGGAGATGTGAATGCTCTGGGAGGATGCTATGGGAGTGCGCTGCAGGCAGCTGCATCGGGGGGTTATGATACAACTGTCCAGCTGCTCATAGAAAAGGGTGCAGATGTGAATGCACTGGGAGAATACTATGGGAGTGCTCTGGAGGTGGCAGCATCAGGTGGTTATGATACAATTGTTCAGCTACTCCTAGAGAAGGGTGCAGATGTGAATGCTCAAAGGGGACAGGATGGGAATGTGCTGCATTTGGCAGTGATACATGGTCATGTTGCAACTGTGTCGTTGCTCATAGAGAAGGGCGCAGATGTGAATGCTCAGGGAGGATACTATGGGAGTGTGCTGCAGGCAGCTGCGATAAAAGGTGATGATATTATTGTTCAGCTACTCCTAGAGAAGGGCGCAGATGTGAATGCACAGGGAGGATACTATGGGAGTGCACTGCAGGCAGCGGTGATAGAGGTTCACAATACAACTGTTCAGCTGCTCATAGAGAAGGGTGCTGATGTCACAGCTCAAGGAGGAAAGTATGGTGGTGCATTGCAGGCAGCAGTGTTTAATGGTCACGATGCAATTGCCTCATTGCTACGGATGATGGTGGCAGTAGTCCCTACCATGAATCCACACATGGTGTTGCCAGAGGAGAAGTGGGTGCGTTGCCATCTTTGTTAGACATCTGCCACCCCTTTATCTCTGCATGTGCTCATTCTCCACCCCTCCTACCACAGCAACCAGGATGTGCCACTGCTTTTGGCATGCCTGTTGCACAGCATCGAGTAGACATGAGTTTGATGCATACACTGGAGTATGATCATGACTATCGGACTTGGTAAGTTGTCATGGCTGAGTTAATTGGACTGTTGGTTTTGTCTTGTCGAGTTTGATGGCTGGATCACCTCACTTGTTTTCTGGACTAACCCCACACCTTCCAGTGATGTATCCTCTGTCCGCTTCTCACCTGATGGGTGTTATCTTGCAACTGGGTGCAAACAGTCTGCCCAGATATACAACACAGCCACTGGGGAAAGGATATGGTGAGTGGTCACCTCTTCTTCCCCTTCATCTCTCCTCCCTTCTGCCCTCATCTCCTTCACACATTGTCCACACTTGCACCAGTGTGCTTCAAGTTGATGATACTGCTTTCGGCCACCTCCACATCGACAGCATGTGCTTCAGCCCTGATGGGACACTCCTCATGGCAGGCATTTCTGATAGCAAGATTAGAGTGTGTTTGTCCTCATTCATTCGCTGACATCCTTTATTTACACTGCCCCTTGATTCCATCTTATTCCCATGACTATGCATGTCTCTTTGCCCGCATATTTATCCCTTGAAACATGCATATCCCTTCCCCACACATAACCTCAGATATGGGACATTGCAACCAAGTGCATCCTCTTCATCTTCGAGGGTCATAAACAAGGTGTTTCCTCCCTTGAATTCTCACGTGATGGCCACCTTGTTGTTTCTGCCTCCCAGGACAACACCGTGCACATTTGGAGTATGGAGACTGGGCAGCACAGGATGTTGTCAATCACAGTACCATTGGACGTGAGTCTTATCATCACATATCATCACATGTGGCATGCTGATATATGTTGTGCTTATGTGGGTTGTTGTCTGGGTATGGTGTGTTTTGTGTTGCTTTTGGCTTGCAATATGTAGCTCAGCACAGGCATATTCTCTGTCTCCATCTCTCCCTATGGGGGCCTAGTTGCTGTGGGTTACTCTGACAGCATTGTGCGCCTTTGGGATGTCCAAACAGGGCAACTTGTTGAGTGCCTTGTGGGTCACACTGACTGGGTGTCCAGCATAGCCTTCACACCTGATGGAAAGGGCCTCCTCAGTGGGAGCTTGGATGGGAGCCTGAAGTATTGGGATTTGGAGCTGTTGCTAAGGAATGTGCAGAAAGGGGTGATGAGGCAGTTGTGTGAAGTAGGTGTAGAGGATGTGGTATTGGCCACAGAGAAGAGTGAGAAGAATGAAGGGGGGTGTGTGTATACAGTTGAGTTTATGGGCCATACAGTGAGTGGCCACCTGCACTTTCTTTTGCCTCCTTTGCTTGCTGTTGGGCTCGTAAATCTGCCTTCTTCATGAACAGTGATGCTCATTATGTGGCTGTAGAATAAGGTGAATTCCATTGCAGTGTCACCCAACAACCAGTGGGTTGTATCTGGTTCAGATGACCGGAGCGTGCGGTTCTGGGATCTGCGCACAGGGCAAGTGCGGTTCATCCTGCACCGGCACAGGTATGGCGGTATGTTCCAGTGCATTTTTATTCATGCATGTGTGCAAGCCATTTCTCATTGCTCTATGTATGCATGTAGTTCCTTCTGTTGACCTGAGCCAGACCCTGCTGGCTACCAGTGGCAAGTATGGGCTCGTGAAATTATGTGTGCACTCATTCACACAGGAACCTCATGTTGATGCTGATGGGTCGACTCACAGGGAGCTATACAACACTATAATGACTGTGTTGGACAACATATAACCCTGAACATGACAGGATGTCTTTGTGTACCCCCCCCCCCACTCACTTTTGGCTCCTGGGTTTTGGCTTGTGGATTTCTCATTTCTGATCTTTACTGACTCACAGAAACTGTTGAATATACTATCATCCTTCATTTTTTGTTCATTTTTCATATACCAGGTATGCATGTGCCTAGATGCAGTTAACTTACCATCACACAACACAGCACGAATCATTCACCTGTGTAATTGCCTCCTTGTGACATGTGATTGGTGCAGGGTAATACTAAGTGATGCTACCCACGACATGAGCCAGAAGTTGAGTGCACTCAGGATCCCACTGAATGAATGGCTGGTGAAGTTAGACACTGCATACCTTCACCTGAGGTGTGAGTCATCAATTCACCTTTGGCTGCCTGTGGCCTTGTAGGTGTGGTGTACACTGCATGTCTACTAAAATATCTCATTCCTCTTTATTGCAGAAATTGTATACATGTAAGAAAGCGGACACCAGGAACCAGCAACCTTTATGTAAGCGAGCAGGCCAGTAGCAGCCACCCTCTGACATCCTCAATTCCACCCACCTACATTAAGTTTTGACCTATCTGAATCCTAAGAGTTTCTCTCAATATATCTAGCTTGAATTTGTAGGAAAGGGTTTAGCTAAATAATGCAGGGCAGCTGAGTTATATACTGTTGAAGTGCAGAGTAAGAAAATTTGCCCAAATACTTTATTTCATGTTTTTGAACCGTTTGGGACACATTTTGTATTTTCCGACCTCAACATTTGGCGCATCACGTGACATGATTTGTCAACTTTCTCACGGTGCTCCTGCTGCAAAAAATGGTGCTCCTGCCACGAAAAAACCCTCTGTGCAGCTTTCCAAAGCTGTTTCTTAGCTCTAGACTCTTAGTGTTTGACGATGTTTGAGACTTGTGACATGTTGAACTGTTATACTGTTGCGTGTCGATCTGTCTACCTTGGATATATCTTCTCTGACTAAAGAAGGCTGTCTCTATTGTCTGTTGGGGCGTTATCTTACTGACTGAAGAGATGAGCATGCTCAGTCGCGCCGCCAACTGTTTCTTGGTAACAGAATGCACTCTTCGAGCACATGCATGACACACTGCGAGGGATCCTCAAGTTTGCTGAGGGAACTCATTGGCAAAACTCACATCTCAGCAAGCAAGTTCAATGGTGGATGGGTGCGGCTGAGGAAGCCTGTGTGTGGGGTTCGGGTTCATGTGCGAATTGGGAGGGGTTCGGGTTCATGGAGGGATAGGGTTTGGGGAATGCGGACAAGGGGAAAGAAAAAGAGAAAGAAAAGGACAAGGAAGAGGAAAGAGCAGAGACAGATTCGAGGTCAGAAAATGGAAATGAGGAGGCGGATAAGACGAGGGATGGGGATTCTGATGTGGAATCGGGGGATGATGGGGAAAAGGATGCAGACGGGGATGTGACTATGGAGGATAACTAAACTACTAATGTCTTTCAGGTTTTCTATCTTAATGTGAATCTTTTTTCTTGGTGTTTTTTGTTTTGGGATCGGAATCCGGAGTGAATGAATGGAACAGAGAGAGATGCCGAGAACTACAAGCATAGCTATTCGGCAAAATGGCCAAGGTAACATCGCAAAGAGTGTTATGCGTCTTTCACGACCCGTCTATTTCCCTTATCCAGCTATCCCTATTTCCCCTTCACCACTCCTCCTGCATGTTCGCCTGAGTTTGCCCTTTCCCTTCACTACTCCTCCTCTATGTTCACTCCATTTGCTCTTTGCCCCATTCGCTGAATGACCATTCACTTCTCGCATCATTCACCAACAGGCACGCCATCAAACACGATCGACCTCCTTACCCGGCCTGATGGTTCATCACTGGTCCCATCATCTTCTCAACTCAACCCCCTTTAGGTGTTCGTATGGCTGGAATGCATTCACAGGACATCCTACCTGTAGATCATGTGGGATCAACCCAGCAGACCAAGAGTCTGTGCAGGGTTACATGTATGCAGGTCTCAAGGCGTGTTTTTGTACATAGGTACCTTCACCCTCTTTCCTCCTCATCATTTCATGTTCGCACTCCTCCTCCGTTCTATTGTATATGTGTTTCATCTATTTTGTACCCTGACTGCGCACCCCTATCCAACCCTGACTCATGACGGCCTCTTTCCTATTCAAAAAGTGTGCTATGGGCAATTTTGATATATAATAGTTGTGAAAATTATTTTCTATAGTACTCTACTTTTGAGTTCAGTCATCAAACTCTGCTAATATGTTATTAGGCAAGACACGGTGCCCATGATACTTTTGCCCACGTCGCTTGCAAACCATTCAAGCCCTTTTGATATGCATCCATAAAGCATGCAGATCTATTGGCATACCTAAGAAAAATGAGCACATATTTAGTAAGAAAGGTGGGAACCATACCGTTGAATCTGCACCAATGGGACATCATCAAGGCAGGCAAGGACATTTGCCTCCATTTCATCAATGTTTGCTGTCAGAGCGGTAGACCAATAGCGTAATTTGACTGCACCCCAATATTGTTCAATAAAGTTCAGTTCACAATGAAACTTTGGATAGAAGTCACAGATGTGCCCCCTGGATGTCACATACTCTTTGAGCTGAGACTTTTGGGATGTGAAGTCAGGTTGTGTAAAAAGAAGATGTCAGCAACAGCAATTTGTACTGGCTTCACATTTGAAGCCATCGCATTGTGCCTGCAAACCATCTTCAGGCCATAAACCCTGTTCTTTGATAATGACTTCTGTGCCCTTGAACCACCCAGGCATTGTCTCATGATCCCCTGGGAAGTAAAGATCCTGTGGGCTTCCATCTGCAAAGATTGCTGGGTGCATCTTTGGACCATTTTTTGGTTGGTTTTTTAGGCATTTTGCATGCCGAGAGGGCATCGGGAGCTCATTTTTGATGACTTGGAGCATTATCAAAAAGAAAAAGGCATGTAGCAAGGCCTTTTGTTTTTCCTTCAAAGATATCAATAGCATGATCTACTTGCTTCAGCAAGTCTTCAGCTGTAAAATAGCCATCATGATTTTTTCCAGCTTTGAACACCAGTCGAGCTTCTCTGATTAGGCCATCAGACACTCAAATAATATCTGAATTTCAAAACTTACTCATCTCCATTTCGGAGCCTACCCCATTCATAGGTCAGAAAATCAGAGACCATGAGAGAAACTCCATCTCCTTTGCGCTCTGGTGTGGATTTATGGGATGAATGTGTCCACTTTGTCTTGCGACAATCATTTGCATAAAATGTTGATTCATCATGAGTGACAAGAATAAGATGACATCGGCCACCAGGAATTGGGAAACCATCAGGTATGCTCGCAACATTACCTTCTTTGTCATATGTCACCATGCGCTTGAGGTATTCCTCCCATCGTGCTAGAAAAGCTTTCCGGTACTGGACCACATCCTCTTGCTCATGGCCATCAATGTACATGCCATTTTTCTTCCTCCCATATCTCCAATCCATTCTGTGCAACCAACGATGGGCAGTTCTGACACTGATTGTGGTCTTACCACCCAAGCGCTCCTGCATCTTCGCAGTCACAATATAATCCACAATGTCCTGAGCACGAATATAGCCATCTTTGGCAACACTTTGAAGATGGAGCTGGATGGATAGCCTGAAGTCTTCATCTTGGAGAATCGATGAGTTGTACTGGCCATATTGGTGCATTGGGAGCTCGCCAGTGTTTAGGAACTGATGTATCCATGCCCGCAGGTTTCGTGCATAGTAAACACCATGACCAGCTGCTTTCACAGACAGAAGTGAGGCTTCCTGCATTGTGAATCAGAGGTTGGAGTCAAGAAAGAGATTCAAGGTTCCAACCATTCCAGTGATTTGTCCTCGAAAGACGACATCTATTTTTTTATCCTTACTGGCCACAGAAAGCTTGACCTGTGCTTGGCGAAGCTCGGGAGTATTTCTCCAGTTCAACTTGCCCATGGCAAGGTCTGTTGTATTCTCTTCGCTATGATCCTGTCAGGGCTCACGCGTTTCCTTCCACAAGTTTCTATTTCCTTCCATGAATTTCCGTCACCTTCCATCAGTTTCCGTCACCTTCCGTAACCTTCTACGAGTTTCTATCATCTTCCACGAGCTTCCACAACCTTCTACAAGTTTCCACCTCCCCTATTATGTAAACCTTGCCAGCGCTATAAGACTGTAGCCAGTGTGGTGGCGTTTCTTCAGCTTGATCTCTGAGGATACCCACTACACAGTTGGTTATTTTCCTTGTATCGGCCACTATCTCCTTGAGTATCTTTAGGTTGTGGCTTTGTCATTAGTGTTACCCTCACAGATCCTGCAGATCCTTGAGTAACTCTGCAACCTTTTCTGCAGCATTCAACACAGCCTCAGAGCCATTTTTTGAGCCCATATTACTTGACGAAGCTTCTGCTCTACTCCCTGTCTCAGCTGTGGTCTCGAAGTTTGACTTGCTACCACTCTCAGTGCTGATTCTTTCAGGTGGTCTCTGTGTGTGTTTTAGCATACTGTTGCCGATACGGTAAGAGACCTACTTCTAAGGCCAGATCCCTCTTGTCACCTGAAGAATCAGATGAGACCTCTATTGGCTCATTTACCTTTTCATTTCGTTGCTGGGCCTCCTTCGGTGCAAAGAAACTCGAGATGAGCTTGGTTCCATTCTCAGTCAGCTTTCTTCGTCTTTCTGCCCACCTCTGCCTTGTCCGCAGTGAATTCCCAGTGTAATGCTTAGCTCGTTTGCATTTCACCTCATTGCTTGCTCTGTTCTGCTTCAAGAGCCATTCTCTGTGCATCTGCAAGAGTCTGGGCAAACACAAGGAGCGCAGCTTCACTTCTCACTTCAGCCTCAAATTCATCATCATCATCCTCACCTTCCTCAGAATCTGAACACAATTCAAAGTCAGAAGTAAGCTCTGGTTCCTCACCATCCTCATCAGTGGAATAAATTTGGTTGTCAGCGTCATCCTCAGTGGGCTCTTGAACCATCATTTGAGCACCCTGTAGATTCCTGAGATGGCTGGATTTCGCTTTAGACCTTCTACCCATAGCAGATGAAAGTGTGAGAGGAATGTCACAGGAGCCAGGGAGGGGAGAGTTGGGCCACGAAAGAACCCGAAGTGAAACAGCACTGTCCAACAGACAGACTAGACATGTCCCCAATGGCCAAAGCATGTTAAAACAGGCAAAGAGACAATGGCTGGAGCACTCACGTGAGGGAGGGGGAAGTTAGGCCATGAAAGAACCCGAAGTGAAACAGGGCCATCCAACAGACAGACTAGACATGCCGCCAAAGGCCAAAGCACATCAAAGACAGGCAAAGAAACAATGGCTGAAGCAACTCACATTCAAAAATGGATACAGCCAGGTGTCCGGTAAGACAGGATATGTGACACCAATGGGTGAGACGAAGTGGAAATGGTGGGGATGACAAGAAGCGTTGTGACCAAAACCGGCAAAGCGCAATGAACGTCGCAAACCACGGCAAGCCTTTGAAATGATTGCGGGTCGTCTGCCTAATGCTTAGAAGAGTCTGCCTAACACTTGGTCGGGGTCGGAGCTGAGGGGCCAGCGGCAAGAATGCCTAGGCCGACACCAGTAAAGCTGACGGGAGTCAAACCGTTGGTTGAAATCAAGGCAGGTCCTTCGGGATAAGGGTCAGGATCAGGATTGCCTAGCGAGGCTGGGCAACCCAAGTTAATGGGTCTTTCGGGAGATCAGGCATCGGCAGCCATCAGGGAGCTTCTAGCTCCTCCGCTTGTGCTTTCCATCGGTGAAACTGCAATCCACTTTCCACACATTGCAGTCCCAACAAGCCGTTTTCGTCCTGCGAATGCAGGGAACTTTCTGCCTGAAGCAGTTGCCACATGGATCATCCTAAAAAACAGTGACAAGTCAAAACTGAACCAGGTAACAAACCCGAACACTCACTTCTTCCTCTTCCAACTCCTCCTCCATCGCTTTCCATTTCTTTGCCCCCATTGACCTCAGCTTCATTTTCACCTGACTCCACTCAATGGCCTGCTTGGACATTAAAATCCAAGCCCAAGTCCATGGAGGATGTTCACATTGACAACAATGTATATTCTTCTAGGATATATTAGATATCTTTTAAAATATCAACCCTAACCAAATTCATAATCCATCATTTTGAGCAACTTGTATATTGTGGACATCCTAAATTTTTTTGAATGTTCTGATATTTTAAAAATATGGTTGTATGTGCTAAAGCATGGTGTGTATTGATATAACAGAGCAATTTCAGAGAGGATGTGGATGACTATATATTAAAAGTATACATGAAACATGTTAGATGTACAATCACAGAATATAGAAGCAAGTATGGACAATACCTGTACTATATTATTATATATGGTTGAGAGATCTGATTAGAAGGTATGTTTAAAATAATATGCATGTATAGTACAAAGATATGTAACTATTGATGTTTAGACAATGGGGTATACACCCTTTCCTGGGGGAGCAGCAGACTGTGAGAAAGAACTTTGGGGCTAGGATTAAGCATGCCTTACAGGTGCTGGCAACTGCCTCAATTTTGATATATTTTATGAAATATAGATGAGCTAAGCTATATATACATATATATGACATTTATAAACATCCTCCCATAACAATTGGCTCAGTCGATGGAATCCGGATGTCTTGGTTTACCAAGGCTTGCCATTCCCAAAACTCCTTAAGCATATTGTCAAGACATTTTCTTACATGTGCACGAGTAGCTACCTCAGCCTCCCGAGCCTTCTTCTCAGCTTCTCAAGCCTTCTTCTCGACTTCCCGAGCCTCTTCCTTGGCTTCTCAAGCCTTGCGCTCCTTTTCCTTGGCTTCTGCTTTGCATTGCCACTCCCGCTCCTCCTCAGCTTCCTTCACTCTCCATTCCTCCTCCAGTTTCTTCTTCTTATCTGCCGCTTCCTTACGCTCCTGGGCAAGGTGGTGTTTTTCCTTCAACTGGTTCCTCTTCTCCTCAGCCTCTTGCTCTTCACACTCAAGTTCCACATCGAGCTCTTCGACTGTTGGTTCTTGAGTATCCTGAGCATCTGACATGGGGAGCTACTGATGGTGATGGGAGGAAGCAAGAAAAGAGATGCGAAACAAAGTTTACATAATCCATTCGTCCTGGCGATCTCTGGGATCTCATTTATGGCCTCATGGGTTCAGCCATAAGGGGAGGTATGTTAAGACCCATTCCCGAGTCCGTACCTGAGGCTGAGGCCTCAGATCTCGCTCGGGAACCCTTCTCGGCTTAACTCAGGTTCCCATCGGTTCATCATTCACCCTGACTTCCTTTCCTAGATAATCCTGTTCCATTCCTGATGATCGTCCATCTACCCTTCTTCCTGCTCGATACAGGCATCAATGCCCTCTTTCTGTTCCTTACAATTAGTATATAACCCCCCTGTCATGTACGCTAAATCCTCAGTTCTGATATCGACTTAGATCCTCGTATCTTCTGCTCCTCTGTCTGTTCCCAATTCCGAACCTCAGCTTGAAGCCAAATCCCTTCCCGAAATTAGGGCGGAACACTGAAGTGGGTGCAACCTACAAAGTTGAAGCCAAGCCCTCTGTTCCCGAACCTCCGCTCAGCCCTCAGGTTGAGTCCTAAGTATGACTTACATTCTTAACATTGGCAAGGGATTCGCCATCTCTGTGTGCCTCTCCTATGAGCAACTGTTTGACATGTCCATTCAGAATGATATTCTATCATCATTCCATGACATCCAATCTCTTTGCAGTTTGTAAGTCTCTGTGGCATTTGTGTCCGCACCTCCTTGGTGCCTATGACCTGGTGCCTGTCGGCGTCATGACTGACATCATGGCCAACAGGTATGCTTCTTCTGATGGACCAATGAGGTCAATGCTGGTACGCAGCCGTAAGGGGCTAGCGTCTGTACCTTATCTATCTGGTAGATAAGATAGTATCATTATATGTAATGTTGTCTGGCACTTGCGCATGCTGGTGCATATATGCATCGTAAGTGGGTCATTTACTCTTGGATAAATTCTTAAAAAAATATTAATTCTTTATGTATATATAAAGATGAATAGATGGCATAATTTTGTTTATCACAACATATACAAGAACACATTTATTGACCACCGACTGCGCGAACACATCCAAGTTCCCAAAGTACATATGATGGAATATTACATTGAGTCCATCAAATCTCGCGGCACTGCTATGGATTCAACACCGAGCTTCCAGAACGGCTGCATATCGACCTCTGCAAAGTCGGCTATCGCGCGAGTAACCGCAAAGACAATATCATTCAAATGACCAAGTGGATAACGAGACACGAGAAATTACATGCCTTTGGAGCCTATGTTCGGTGGTGCGACCCACATTTGACAGAAACAGATGACACTGAGGATGAGGATCAACTTGACGATGCCGAGAGCGAAGGCGATGAAGAGGACGAAAGTCGACGATCTCACGGAACATGATCAAGTCCCAGTCTCACGTACCGGGTTGCCAAGAAACCCGGCTTTCACAATAACCCCCATATCAAAAATCATGCGGGACTTTGCAGCCGCAGACTTTATCCCCATCCCATCAGGATTGCTCAAGCGTAAATTTCCAAAATATCGCACACCCGTCACTGAGGCGAGCCGATTCGACCTGTGCAATGTTAGCAATTTCATAGATATGTACACGTACCAGTTTTTTAACGATCAGTCGCCGTCCTGTGGTGGTAAGTGTGGTGAGGCCCGGAGCTAAGTTCATCCACGCTCCGACGCCTCGAGGAGGTCCCCACAGGAGATACCCCCAAAGTCCGACACAGCCCGGGATGAAGCGACATAGCCTGTGAAGGGCGACAAAGCCAGGGCTGCAGCGACGGAGCCTTTAAAGGACCTCTGAGGTATGGATGGCGATCCCGCGCTATGAAGGGAGCGTATATTTTAGGCCCGGCGATCGGGCAAAGAACGTGTTTCCTGATAGTGAGCGGATGGGGGAGAGGGCCACGGGGGGGAAGTGAGGCTGGTATGCATATCATCTCGTCATCGTCACAGATGTACCAAGCGAGCATACCTCGGCCGGTGACCTCCGGATGGAATGTAGGGACCTAGCTTGGTGAGCATGGTTAGCAGGCTACTATTAGGTCTTCTGAGATCAGAAAAAATGTCTATAAGCTTCCAATAGTCACCCGCCCATGGCGCATTGGAGAGAAGGCAGGAGCTCATTTCATCTTGATTTTTTTTCGTCGGATTCATGCATACCCTAGGGATGTATGTCACTTCCGGAGATACTATAGCGGTGGCTGCCTCTCTGAGTTTGCGTTTCAGAATGTTTACGTCTCTACCCAATATAGTGCTATGCTTACATCCTGTGTCCCTAGTGATAGACTTGACTAATCGGCTGCTAATGTGTGGCAGGACTATGGTCCACTTAGTATCATTAGCACACCGTAGCACCGCCGGGCTACTAACATATGGCCAGGGACTATAACTTACCACCGTTGCCCTAGCATATCGCGAGTCGCCATCAATCGATACCTTGATGGGTGCACCTTGTTTCGTTCAGTCCAAAGGCTGACATCATTTCTCACCTGTATAAGAAGCTGGCCATGTGGAGTCAATCTGAGGCAGCAGCAGCACCTCGAACACTTACACCTCTCACTCTTCCCGCATGATCAACAATCTCGCCATTCGCATGATCGCACTTGCTGTGGGTCTCGGTGCCCTTCCTTCTGCGCTGAGTGTGTGTCCGGACGGTAGAATAGGCATTGGCTACGCCTCCTCGAGCGCTGGTTTAGTATGTACTGTAGCTGCCGGCTGCAGTTCAACTGTTGACATCCACTCCTATGTTTTGTAGTACGGCGTGATAAGGGCCAACAATTGCGGTATCATTGCCAGCCGCGGCGCTGCAGTGGACAAAGACAACATCTGTGGCATCTACGACAATGGCGCCTCAGTGCAATGTATCGCTGGAACGTACGTGACATTGTCTCGTGTCATGATGGGGCTACAGGTCTTGAACCATGCTTGCATATTCCAGAGCAACCCCTAACACTGCGCAAACCGGGGATGGAAGCGACTGGGGAAGCTGCGTTTCCAGCGAAGACGCCTGTAGCGATAAAGGGGAGGAAGTCCTCTTTTGCTGTGCACGAAATTAATGGACTGTTCTCCTTGGGGGAATAAATTTCTGTGTTGAACCCCTGTGAACCCCGTTGATAGTCTGCAGCTAAGTTGTATACCTTGATAGCTGGAGAAGGACATCAGCAAAAGCACATAGATCTGTTTTCTAATTGCAAGCCTTTCAGACTTCCCGCAATCCAGGCCGTATATGGCCGATCACTGCAGCTAGTGGCCACATGATCGGCAGTCCACGCCAGTCAGCTCTTACCGGGCTGTTGTTGGGTCTTTGCCCTTGCCAGGCCCGGTGTGTCACCTGCAGGCATGCCACCGCGCTGATAATCCCTTGTAAGGGAATTATCAGCCTGTGCTCTCCCGGCAGGTGATACGGCAGTGCCCATAAGATGGTCGCCGATGTGCTAGCGCTTCACGTGGGCAAGGGCGTGCGAAGTCTCTGGCTGATGATCACTGGCGTAACATCATTGCATTTAACATGTAAGATGTATATAAGGATGCTATATACTTGATTCATGCCGATCCATACCCCTCATCACTAAGATTAATGTCATCTTCCTCCGACCCAGCGTCATCCCCTTCGGCCACCGAGTCGCCATCGGGCTCGAGTTCGCTGTCTTCTCCATTGGAATCCGCTTCAGTATCCTCCCCCTCTACTGTGGTGTCCTGGTCACTGTCCTCTCCATGTATCTCGATGCCAACATCTCAGGGTTCAACAGAGGAATCGCGAGAGGCGGAGATGCGGGTGGTACTGATTGGATTGACCGATCCCCCCCCCCCCCCGTGAATAACATGTAGTGGTCACGGTCCACAAACCTTGCAGGTGGGCAAGGATCCCTGGTTGTTAAAACGGCATTGCCAAGTTAGTGCGACTCACCTGTTAGTGTAGTAATACAGCCCGTCCTCACCGTGGTCTGTTTCCTCTCTTGCAACCGAAGGGCTAAGAAGTTCACGGGTTCGGCCGTGTGCAAAAGTTGGGATAAGATGGCATGCACGGATGACATTGCCGCGATCAAGGAAGTCGAAAGGCTCTGTGTTGTCAGAGTCAGTGATGAACCCCACTCTATCCATGCAGCGGGGGTGGATCATGTAGTGAGTCCATGCCTCCGAGTGTCCAAACCAGCATACCCACAGGAATGGGACAGACTCCCACTCACTATGTGTGTCGTTATACCTGACATTGACATGGAATATTCAGTTCCAAGGATCCAGGCATACACTGGACCAAGATATTCAATAAGTACTTACTACAGCAGCTTGCATAATTAAACAATACATGCCAGCGAAATCGACGGAGAACTTGCGATCGGCTCTGACCTACGCACGGCAGTGACCCTCGCTATAGCTGGTGGTTTTCTCGCGCTCGCTAAGTATAGACACGTGTTCGATCATATACGTGCCTGGCGGAGATATGGGAACCCGGGCGTATGGCGCGGCGCCAGACACGGACCTCCCTCCGCGACCCATCCCATCCCCTTTCCTCTGCGCTGTCTCATCGCCCATGCTCGCTGGTGCTGCCCTATTGATCTTCGTGTCGGCATACATTCGTGACTCCTCATTCGGTACGACCTCCTTAATCTCCTGGTAACCCAGTAGCGAATAGGCGTCTGGCACACGACATCGCGAGCCTCAAGTCTCACCTACCCTGGCTGGACGGTGTGGCCTCATTCGCGCCATGCGCCAGATGTGGGCCTCAAGTCTCCTCACCCTGGCTGGATGGTGTGCCATCATTCGCACCGAAGGCGATACGGCCCCAGACTTTCTAATGACTAACTTACGAGTGCCCACGGGTTCAGGTAAGATCTCTTTACTTTTATACCTGAAAATGTCTGCCAGATACTCCTCTGCCTTCCTTCGGCCTTCGAGCTAATTTAAATAATTAGCTGAACAATAAATTCTCCCTGTCTCTTCAAGTGCTGCATCCTCCATCATGTCTTTGCCTGTGGCCCATGTCTCTGACCGACTTCGTCCTCTGCATGGCGCTTCACCGCGCGAGCGGACGACTGACGTCGACCAATCTGGTTCTGTTGACGACTCTGAGAAGGACGCAAGAATTGCCCGCAGAAGGTCAAGGTCCGCTGTTTCTCTCACAACAGCCCATGTAACCTGCCGACGTTGCATAAATCGGGCGAAGACAACTCTTTATATTTCGTGCCGATCTTCCACCGCCCCTCGACATCTATTACGCAGCTAAAGGAGCTCACTACGGGGAATGCAACCGTCTTGTCTACACTGCATGCGGCGGGGTCGCGCCTGGCAGTGCTTTACGCTGATCAATCTCGAATGGAAGAAGACATAGTTACATGTATGGAGATTGCAGAGAAACGGCGATCTCAGGTGCAAGATTTGGAGAGAGAGAAGAGAGAGGTCCTGCGTAGGTATACGGAGCAAACTGCCACTTTTGAAGCCGAGCGTCAAGCACTTTATGACGATGAGCAGCACCTTAAATCACGCATACAATCAATGACGGCAGCGAGAAAGTTCTACAGGAAGCTGCTGAAAGGCCAGTTTCTCCCGCACCCTCCATTGCCGATTCCATTGCGCCGAGCGAGGCTCAGCCGGCATCTCCAGCAACACCAGTCGCTCATCCTCCAACGAGAAATGATGATGTTGAAGTGTCAAATGGATCAGAAATTACTTCTTTAAAACTGGAGCTTTCAATATTGTCCATGTGCCACACACCTCGCCAGACGATGGTACAGATGCTGCAAACCGAGCTTGCCTATCTCAAATGGGTCAACAACGAACTTGAAGAATAAAATGTCATGGCCTATTGTTGAACGTGCCATGAATGGTACGGGTGTTGAGACGCTCCGGGAGATGGGAGGCGATGCATCAAGCGCTTGTAGCATTGACTGTCACAGCAACGGCACTAGGGAATTGCCACGACGAGCGTCAGAGTGTCTATATATGAGATGGCAGCGCTGGACTGTCGAGCACCCCCATAACCATCGACTCGATTAGATGGCTGAAGCTCTGGCAGGTCTGGGAGTAGCGGGCAAGTCGGCTATACTTATTTTCCTTCTACTTCGATGCTCATCAATCCACTCAGCGAGTGTCATTGCCGTTGTCCAGCTCACCGAAGATGTTATCGGCAGGTGCTCCGCGTATGGAACTGCGTACAGGAATGCGTCCAAAGATATGAGCAGGCTCAGTGACCAGATCTCCGGACTACATCAGGTGCTCCTTAACCTTAATGGGCTCATAGTGGCCGAGGACGTCCAAAGGTCCTCTCGATTGCCAACTTTGACTGCTGCGCTCAGTATACCCAATGAGCCTCAAACTTCTGGCAAGCCTCCGCTGCTGACAAACAGCGAGGATGGCTCGCGACCCGGAAATAGACGCACTGAATCGATGCCAATTGGGCATGCGAGTCTCCTGAAAAGCCTCTTGAAGAAGTTCAAGCGAAAAGGACGCGGGAATACGATAGAAGCCCGGTATGAAGGCACAGATGGCATAGGGTATCCCCCTGGGACAACTAGCCATTCCGGGAATGCGTCGGAAACCCATGTTGAACGCACAGATGGCACCGCCCACGCCCCTGCGATAACTGGTGATGTCTTAGCGACTGAAGGTGGCAATACAGCAGGGAATGCGTCGGACAGCAACAATGATCGCATGAGTTTACCTCGTGTTCTTAGGGATTGTCACGACGAGCTGCAGAGCCTGGCGAAGAAGCTAGAAACAAAGGATGTACGCGCATCTCGCATGGAAGCGCTGTTTTACGCATTCAAGCAAGGCGAAGTTAACAAGACTCTCGACAACCTCCAAAGGTTCCAGCAGCAGCTTGTTGCGGCATTGGCCATTGATCAAGCGTAGGTTCGACTATCTAACCGCGGACTACAGCTGATCCCTTCATGTCGACAGACGGTTGGTGCTGGAGACACACGATAACCAACGTCGTCAGGATATCTATAATTGGCTGTCGGCCCCTGACTACGAGTCGAAACATTTGACTGCCATCACGGAGCGAGAAGGAAACACCGGCGCGTGGTTTGTGCAGGGAGACTGTTTCCAGGAATGGAGAGGGAAGCCCAAGTCGTTCCTATGGCTTCATGGCAAGGGTGCGTTCTCTGCTTAGCTTATTGATGGTCGTCGCTGATTAGTATACACAGCTGGTGCAGGGAAGACTATCTTATGGTATATAACTCAAACCTATTGAGATATCTAGGTACCCTGCTAACAAATCCGTGTACCAAGCTCGACCATCATTAGGGAGATCTCCCGTCATTGCGAATCAGACGCCTCGCTCGCAATCGCATTCTTCTACTTTGATTTTCACAGCAAGGATACAACGCCACCTGCCGTCCTTCGTGCACTGATTAAACAGCTGTCCGCGAGGGCCCCTGCAAAAACATCTCCGGAGATCCCTGACTATCTGGCGGACTTATTCTATAGAAAAGGGGATGGGGAGCAATCACCCTCTTTGGAGGAACTGGCGTCGACACTCAAGTCCATCATTGGCACTTTCAAGAATGACGTGTATATCATCTTCGATGCCCTTGACGAATGCCCAGATCGACCTCGATTTCTGAAACTGATGAAAGAAATCCAAGGATGGAACTATGACAAATTACATCTCCTGGCAACGAGTCGGTACGAGCGAGACATCGAGAAGACACTGAGGGACTTGGTTTCACATCAGGTACCCATGGATGAGAGTCTCGTCAACGGCGACATCCAAGTTTATGTGTCAAGACAAATGAATGATGATCCCAAATTCATTAGTTACTCAGAAGAAAAAAGAGAAGCCATCAAGACTACTTTGATGGACGGTGCGCATGGCATGTATGTGATCATTTTTACATTCTCGGGGACCGCTACAAACGGGTCAGGCAGGTTTCGATGGGTTGTTTGTCAGCTGGATTCACTACGAAAGTGCCGATCTCCCCACGAGCTCCAGATGGCACTCACCGATCTACCACCGACTCTATATGAGACCTACGATAGGATTCTCCTACACATCGACGAGCGCGATAGAGTACATGCTCTCAAATTGTTGCAATGGCTTGCTTTCGCGGTCGACAAGGTGTCGCTCAGCGAGGCTGTGGATGTACTCGCTACGAATGCTGATGCCGTAAATGGTCCCCTATTTGACCGAGATCGGCGGTTTGATGATCCATGGGACATCCTGACTATATGCTCGAACCTGGTCACCTTTACAGTCATGCGGCCACACGCAGACTATCTCGAGTACGAGGACCGGGGAAGTTGTATAGAGCTCAAGCTGGCACATTTCTCCGTGCGCGAATATTTGGTCTCGGAAGGCCTCCGCGGCCACTTGAAGCTGACCATCTATCACTGCAATGAAAAACAGGCCAATATGTTCATGGCCAAGACATGTGTAGCCTATCTGCTGCAATTCAACCAGCATGATTGCATAAGCAAGGGTATATGCATATGCCATCCACTATCTTTATATGCTGCGCGATATTGGATTCACCATTCTCAGCCAGATAATGATTATGACATTGGTTTGCGCCGACTGATTATGGCTCTTTTTCAATCGAAGAATGCAGAGGCGTATTCAAATTGGCTGGAGCTTGAAGCGAGAGGCGATCCGATCTACTATACATCAATGGCTGGGCTAACAAGAGCATCCCAGGATCTTTTGGAGAATGGGGTGGACATTCACGCACAAGGCGGCATTTATGGCAATGCCCTGCAGGCGGCATCATTAGGGGGTCATCAGGCCACTGTTGAGCTGCTCCTTGAGAAGGGAGCAGATGTCAATGTGCAAGGTGGCGAGTGTGGCAATGCACTCCAGGCATCGTCATTAAGGGGTCATCAGGCCACTGTTGAGCTGCTCCTGGAGAAAGGAGCAGATATCAATGCACAAGGTGGCCTGTATGGGAATGCACTCCAAGCAGCATCATTGGGGGGTCATCAAGCTACTATTGAGCTGCTCCTGGAGAAGGGAGCAGATGTCAATGCACAAGGTGGCTGGTATGGCAATGCACTCCAGGCAGCATCATTGGAGGGTCATCAAGCTACTGTTGTGCTGCTCCTGGAGAAGGGAGGAGATATCAATGTGCAAGGTGGTGAGTATGGCAATGCACTCCAGGCAGCATCATTGGAGGGTCATCAAGCTACTGTTGAGCTGCTCCTGGAGAGGGGAGCAGAGATCAATGCACAAGGAGGCAGGTATGGCAATGCACTCCAGGCAGCATCATCGCAGGGTCATCAAGCTACTGTTGTGCTGCTCCTGGAGAGGGGAGCAGATATCAATGCACAAGGAGGCGAGGATGGCAATGCACTCCAAGCAGCGTCAACATGGGGTCACCAAGCCACTGTTGAGCTGCTCCTGGAGAAAGGTGCAGGTGTCCTTGCCAGAGAGGGCTGTTATAGTGCACTCCAGGCGGCATCTTCACAGGGTTACCATGCCATTTTTGAACTGCTCCTGAAGAATCCAACGATATGGGGAACCAGGGATGATGACATTCAGCTTAATGTCCAACCACACCCCTCTTGAGGGATTTCACTGCATAACTGACAGTAACCAATAGAAGAGACATCATGGGGCCACTGGCAACTATAGGAGCATCTCGGTTCTGGTCTCTGCATTATAATCTATACACAAAAATGTGGCACTGCTAGAATGACAAGAACCAAGGTATACTACATGTGTATATGCAACTACACATACCTATACTACTAGATCTGCATTTGAGTCAGGACTTTTTTATTTTTATTTTTATTTTTATTTTATTAATTTAAAACACTGAGGGACTTGGTTTCACATTCACATCAGGTACCCATGGATAAGAGTTTTGTCGACAGCGATATCCAAGTCTATGTCACTGCAGGCATATAAAAGTTTTTTTGTCTGAAAAACTGTTGAAAAAACTGTAAAGATTTTCCAAATATTTTTAGTGTTTTTTATATAAAAAAAACTATAATAAAATTTTGTGTTTTTATTAGAATTTGTTGAGCAAGAAAATTGTAAAAAAATTCAAAGTTTTTTTCAGGGTTTTTTATGGGTTTCTTTGTGTTTTCACAAAGAAACTTATAAAAAGACATAAAAAACCCTGCAAAAAACTTTAAACTTTTTTACAATTTTCTTGCTCAACAAATTCTAACAAAAACACAAAATTTTGTTAAAGTTTTTTTACATTAAAAACACTAAAAAAAATTGGAATATCTTTACAGTTTTTTGAACAGTTTTTCAGACCAGAAAATCT
Organism: Gautieria morchelliformis; assembly: GCA_015179125.1. NCBI lineage: Eukaryota > Fungi > Basidiomycota > Agaricomycetes > Gomphales > Gomphaceae > Gautieria > Gautieria morchelliformis. Next base: position 28,538 of record WHVA01000466.1, read on the forward strand.
TCATATTCCTCCAGTGTGTGTCAAGACAAATGAATGATGATCCCAAATTCATTAGTTACTCTGAAGAAAAATGGGAAACCATCAAGACTACTTTGATGGATGATGTGCATGGCATGTATGTGATCATTTTTATGTTCTTGGGGACTGCTACTAACGGGCCAGCCAGGTTTCAATGGGTTGTTTGTCAGCTGGATTCACTACAAAAGTGCTGATCTACCACTGACTCTATATGAGACCTATGATAGGATTCTCCACTGCAGAAAGAATAAGCACTATATTTAAGTTCCACTTGCACTACACCTAAATTACAGTACTGACTTGTACTGATATTTAGACTGCAACCAATAATTTTATGGAGGACTATCATGACCAATCTCTCGGTCCATGAACACTGTCCTGGTAAAATTCTGTCAACATCTCATGGTTTGTGGGAGTTTTGTCTCAATGTAGCACCTCACACTCATAAATTTGCGCAAAGTAAGAAGTGATTTGATACTCCATCACCTTCCCACGCTTCTTACTTCTACCACCACTACCACCACCACCACCCTGATAACACAACACTGCGAAGCTAAGTGGTAACAGGTATAGCAGGCACTGGAGTTCTCACTGTGGAGAGCTAGTGTAGCATAAGGTGATTCTTCTTGGGTGTCTCATGGCTCTTCTACAAGTTGTTTGTCTTCCTTGTCTTCCATCAGCTCAGGTTCAGTTCTCTGTACCAAGGAATTCCACTGATTGTTCCAAATTCTTTACAAGTTGTACTTTGTCTGCTGTTCTTGGACATCGTATCAGTGTTAAGACTTAGGTTGATCCTCAGCTTTAGCTACATGACAATGAGTGACCAAGTCCAGTTGAATGCTGCAAGAGCCTACCTAAGTTCACTTTGTACTTGTCAGGGTTCATGTGTTTACCTTCCACAAGTTTCCGTCACTTTCCATGAGTTTCTGTAACCTTCTACGAGTTTCCATAATGTTCCATGAGTTTCGTCATCTTCCACAAGGTTCCACAACCTTCTACAAGTTTCTACAAGTTTCCATCTCCCCTATTATGTAAGCATTGCCAGTGGTTATAAGGCTGTAGCTGGTGTGGTGGCATCTCCTCAGCTTGACCTCTGAGGATATCAACTACACAGTTGGTCACTGTCCTAGTATCGGCAGACTGTTACCCAGTGCCCATCGGCGTTATGGCTCCTGTGTATGCATATGGGTGTAGCACGACTAAATCCAAGGGGAATATTTCATACTCCGAAACTTTAAGTCGCTCATAATGCCTCTGGACGACTGGCGAAAAATGTAAGCGCCGCATGCTGTGTTTGCACACGGGGACGCATCCAAACCACACTTCAACCTTCGCGTCTTCTGCCTGCTTCGCAGCTGCATTATTTCTACCCTACACTTCTCCAGGTCAAGATCAGAAGTCAACAGCGACCCTACCAGATCATATAGTTGTGGAGCACAATTCTGCATTGTAGCTTCAAGGCGATCCATGGAAAATTGTTCAATCTGCGCAAGTGTTGCATTTGTAGCATTGAAATGGAAGCCATTCCAGTGGCTTGTCAAGAGCCTGACCTGCTCCATATAGATGGATTTTGATGCCTCACGCGCCCATCCGCATACTGCTGTGGCGGCACTGGGAATGCATGAAAAAGCATCCAAAAGCTGAGTTATATTGTTGGTAAGATTGGCCTTAGCGGTTTGATGGGAATCATGAGCTGAGTGGAGCAAAGCCAATATAAAGTCGGTGGGAGTAGCTGAACCATCATGAAGTGCTGCAAGGACGTGTCCAAGGTTCTGTTCTCTCATTACAGGCTTGACATGGATGTGTCCCCATGTGCAAACACAGCATGTTGCACTTACATTTTTCACCAGTCGTCCAGAGGCGTTATGAGCCACTTAAAGTTTCGGAGTATGAAATATTCCCCTTGGATTTGGCCGTGCTACACCCATATGCATACACAGGAGCCATAACGCCGATGGGCGCTGGGTAGGAGTCTGTAGTATTGGCTCTTATCTCCTTGAGTATCTTTGGGTTGTGGCTTTGTCATCAGTGTTGCCCTCACAGAAGATCAAACACACTTAACCAACCTTTATCTCAGCCTATGGCAGACCAACTCCCAGACGCATACTGGGATGCCCTGGGTGACCATGGGCCATTTCTTCGAGGCCTCCTTTCCAGTCAAGCACAGCAGCTGCAGCAACTTCAACTGCAGAATTAGGAGCTGCACAGTCAGATTGCTAATGTTCACAACAGCTTAGCCCATGCTGCCACCACTGCCGCTGTTGCTGCTGCTCAAACCCTTGCCCCTCAGTACCTCACTGTAAGTGAGTCGATCTTAGAACCTTGTATCACAAGGGCAAGCAGAACTCGACCAATATGTGGTTATTCCGTGTGCTACATAGTGACAGTGTAAGGTGAGATGATCTGGGGAACCACGCAGCAGTTCTCATGCAAGAACTATACAGTGGATCCATAAAGATCCACTAACATTAACTAATCTATTCCAGCAGTGCACATTGCCTTAAGGGCAATGCGGGTAAATAGGGTATTTACACCCTCCCCTACTATGAACAACTCAGGTCTCCTCATAGATGGACCTGGTGAGGTCCTTGGAGTCTGCATCTGACATGGGAATGTCAGAGTAGGGGGCCGGTGGTGAGCGCAGGTCCGTTGGGAGACCTGGGCTGTCGGCGAGGACATGGGACGGGGAGTTGATGCCCATGTCCTGCTGGAAGGTCACTTCAGCGACCGGGTCACGGGCTAGCAATGGGCCTTGAGTCACAGCTAGCTCGTGGTCTAGCTGTGCTAGGGTGGTCATTGCAGCTGCGGCAGTCATGGATGCTGTTTGGTGGTGGTCCCACAGGGCTGCCCATCGCAGCCTCTCCTGCCCTATCTGGGCAGGTGCATTGAAGGTAGCCCTGGTCAGCTTGCGCTGGGCGAATAATTCGATCCGGGCTGCGCTGTCCCAGGTCACTCCGCCGTGCTTGGTGAGCCAGCAGGTGGCCTCATCCAGAGGGATATCCTGGGCTGATCGGCCTTGGATGGGGAATACCCTGATAATTGATTCCCTCAGAGTGCCACCGACAGCGTATCGGACCTTGTTGGCTGGTACAAGATTCTGCCATTGGTCAGTGACACCGAACAGATTGTGCATTTGCGATCTGAGGGGGGAGGGAGGCTTGGTGTTTTTTGGAGCAAGCCTCCTCACCCACATCCATACATCCATGTTGTGGATGTTCAAGCTGCCATCTGGTTCATTGCAGATGGCACACAGGATGCCTCCGGGGTTGTGAAACCAGCCCTGGAGCATGTCCCAAATATCCTTGGCGGTTCCTTCACCGATGAGGAAGTAGCCCGACTGTTGGCTGCTGGTCTGGGCCTAATCCCAGGCCTGTTTCAGCGTGGTCGCCATCCTGCGTGTGTGGGAGCCCGATGGGGTCTCTCTAGCCTCCTTCAGGAGGTCCCAGAACCTCTGCTCCTTGGTGTTGCAGAGGTCGAACCATTCAGCCCATTGCTATGTTCTCTTTCCGACAGGCCGTGGTAGGTGGCCCATTACAGTGAACGGCGGGTCCCCGAGAGGCATGAGCTCCCCTTCCCCAGGAAGAGGGTTAGGAACTGTCATCACTGGTGGGGGCAATGACACTGATGGTGCAGGCTGGAGGACCATACATCAGACCGTCAGTCTGGCCCTCTCCTGCTCAGCTGCAACATACTCAGCCTGGCCCGTGGCCAGCACCTGCCTCAGTTCCAGGTCATCGATGGTGCAACTCGGCGACTGTGCCAGGTACTCCTGGGTGACACGTTTGCAGATGTCACCGATGGGGTCATGTAAAGATGTCAATCTTAAGACCTTGTATCACAAGGGCACACAGAACTTAACCAATGTGTGGTATTCTGGATGCTACATAGTGACAGTGTAAGGTAAGATGTGATTGGGAACTGCTGGCCGGTTCCCACGCATGACCTGTACAGTGGGTCCCTAAGGGGCCCACTGGTATTAGTTAAGCACTATGTACATAGTTTATTTACACCCTCCCCCTCTATGAACAACTCAAGAGGTATAGAGTCCTCCATGATGGAGTCCTCGAGTGATTCCAATACGATGATGACATCAGCATGGTATGGGGCCGGTGGAGCACAAGACTCCGCCGGGAGCACCTCTGTATCTGCAGAGGTGTTTGGGTGCAGTGGCTCTGCCTTGCTCACGGTGGGGGTTTCCACCTGGTCATCGGGGCCGGTGTCCTCGCGGAGTATGGCCTCGACGGCCGGGTCATCAGCTGGTGGGGGTGGCCGGATGCTCGCGAGCTCCTGGTGGAGCTGGGCATGAGTGAGCAGCAGGGGTGCCATGGCTCTCACATGGCTGGTCTTGAGGATCTTCTGTTGACCCTCGCAGGCGGCAGCACTGAATGCCACGCCTGTGAGACTGCATTGAACATACTGTTCAATGTAAGCCACGTGTTTGCATGTGATGCCAGCGTAGCGGGCCAGCCACTCTGCGATCTCAGCGAGCAGGATGTCCGGGCCAGGCCGACCTCTCACAGGATACGGACCCATGATCGACAGTCAGAGGCTGGTGCTCTGCAGCGTCAGGCGCTCCCTGGCATCGATGAAGTTCAACCATTGGTCAATCAAGCTGAATAAGTTGAGGAGCCTCGACTTGAGGGGTGACGTGACCCCTTTGACTTGGGTGTGAGGGCCTTCAACCACATCCAGACGTCCATGTCTGTGTCACGATTGGTTTTTAGGCATTAATGTCATGTATTAGTGAACACAGCAAATTCCCAAATAACTTGTGTGAATAAGTATGCCGTTCGGTGAATAGGTGAACCAATAAATGTTCACAAGATAAGAGGGCTGCCTGAATGGAGCTCGCCCTATCTACAGTCGTAGCGAAATAGCCCATGGCACTTGACGATGTAATGTGCAAGGTGTCACGGAAGGGTTGTCTAAGTAGCGACAATCCCTTTGCCGGCGAAGGTGCCCCTTCGGAGCCCTTCGCCGACAGCGCAGAAAATATTTCGAAGGCTAAGGTAATGAAGATGAAGTATGAGAACTCACCAGTGAAGCCTAAGTCCTCTTCTGCTCGAAGATAGAAATCTACAGGAGAAGGCTCAAGACGGTAGTCACAGCGAGGTCAAGTTTGCACAAGATGGACGTATGATAATTGAACTGGGGAATATACATGTGAATGTAAACTACTTCTATCGCATGCTCATATGGTATCAACGAATAAGAAAGAAGCCGCCATGAGTCAGGGTTCAATAGGGGTGCGCAGTCATGATATGAAATAGATGGAATAAACATACAATAGAGTGAGGGAGGAGGGCGAACATGAAATGATGGAGAGTAAGGACCCGTTCGGCGCCCGCAAATTTGATTTTGCGAATCATTTGCACCACCCAAAATGTGTGAACTGGCAGTTTGTAGAAATTCTGCAGATTGTGACTGTTCAGCGCACGGTTTCGCAAGATTTTTGCGATGCAGTTCACAAGGAACCCTCTACTATTTTTCCGTACTGGTCTGAGCAGTTTAAGCAGTTTAAATTTCTAGTTCTTTGATATCTAGCCGTAATCTAGTGGCCTTTAACTCAAACTGTATTGTCAGGTCCATGACTGTCCATCCCATTGTCCGGTCCGCGACACCCATCATCTGGTCTGTTGCCAGTGCCGCAATGCTCTAGTACTAATAGACCATTGTACTGCACTAGAAAACAGGTAAATCTTTTGTAGTATGAAATAAGTAAGCCTCCTTGTAAGCCTGATTCCCTTACATCACACATAGGCATGGAAAACCCTCTGAAATGGCAAACATTGGCTATGTCACGTGACAGCTTAATTATGTTTGCACACGCTCTTGGCAATCAATATGCCGATGCATCAATACTAGATAGGGCCGTGGTGCCGGCAGTACTCCTTGCTTGGGTTGAGAACAGTTGAAAACTGCAGCTGTTCGGCTGGTTTCAATTCGCGAAGAAAATAAAATCTGTCCAGATTTAACTACCCTGCTTATATCTGAACTACTTCACCATTGTGTATCAATTCGCGGGCGCCGAACGGGCCCTAAAGACGGCAAAAGCACTTATGTACGAAACCATGTCTTGGGACCTGCATATATGCTACTCTGCATGGACTCTTTGTCTACTGGGTTGATCCCACACAACCTACGGGTAGGACGTCCCGCAAACACATCCTGGCCATATGAACACCTAAAGGGGTTGGATCGAGAAGCTGATGGAGCCAGTGGCGAGCCATCATGCCGAGTAGGGGATGTCGATCATGTTTGATGGCGTGCCTGCTGGCGAATGATGCGAGCAGCGAATGTTTGTTTGGCGAAATGCGGCGAAGGGTGAATAGAATGATCATTGAAGAGCCGTGGCCCAAGGGGAGGGCGAAGCCACGCGAACGTAGAGGTGGACTGGGGAAATGGATAATAGGGCTAACTGGGTACAGGAAACAAACAAGTTACGCCATCCAAGCAAAGGAGCATCCAACGGGGTTTGAGCCAGGAAGGTAAAGGGACCCGTGATGGACCATAGAGCCGGGGAGAAGGCGTTGATTGAGTACAGGTAGCGCTGCTACATGCGAATGATATAAAAGCGAATAAACGTTTGGCGAATTCAGTGAGGAGTGAACAGGGAGAACAAAGAAGTGGGGTGTCGAGGTTACTGGGTATATAAAATGGACGGGTCATGACAGTCTGCGAGGTTGAGGCTTCCATGCACATTGTCACAGATGGCAGAGGGAATTCCTTCCGGGTTGTGGATCCAACCCTTCAGGATAGCTGCAATGTCAAGTGGGGTGCCGCTCACTATCACGAAACAATCCCGTTTGGGATTGCGAGCGTGTTGCTTGCGCTCAATGCACTTGAACATGCCGACCATCTCGTGTGTGTGTTACGACCGTTCATTTCCGACTTCCGACCCTCAGTTCCGCAAAACATTCCGCCCCTCCGATATTTCCGACATTCCGCCCCTTGTACATTTCCCTTGTTCTTTCGACTCTATTACTCGGACCCACCGGACCCACCTTACCATTCATCAAGACCATATGTCCGACCCTCCTTGTGTTTCATTGTCAGATATGTTTTCCCGACCCCTTGTTCTTTGCCATTGTTCTACCTTACCCTGAACCCCCCTTGTAGTCCCATTGTTCCCAATAGTTCCCACGCATTGTCTACTCGACTTCCGCTTCCTCCGGAATTTGCTTAGTACCATATCATTACCTGTTGTCTCAGCTCTTTGTATAAAAGCCTGTCATGTATGTCTCTTATTCTGAAATCAGATAATCACCTTTGATACTTGATTTCCTTCGCTCCATCTCCTGTTCTTAGCACAGCGAGTCTAGCAAGATCTCAGTCTCTCTCCGCCTTCCGCCTCAGTTCCGACCCAAGTTCCGACCAACCTTTAGTTCAGTACTTTCCGACTTCCAACTCAGTTCCGAAATACTTAGGACGATAGTTCATCGGAGGCGCAACCTATAAGTTGAAGCCGCCGTCCTTTCCAGTTCCGACTTAGTGGAAATCTCGATACGTAACAGTATTATCTGATTCCCACCCGATAACTATCACTATGCCTCCTCGTACCACAGCTACTTCAGCTCGAGCAGGAGCTGTCGTAGCTCTCTCTTATTTTGGCAGTCTTAGATCCACAGCACCAAGGCACGCGGAACCCTCCGACAGCTCTCGTGCCGATGATGAGCTCTCCGATGCTATTCCGCAACGATTCGAAGAAGTTCCCGACGCTAATCCCGATGACAATCCCGACTATGATGGAAACTCGACGAGTAGCAGCGGCGAACAAACAGCAGCATCATTCCGACGCCCAGCTCCACCACCACCACCTCCACCAGGACCACCTCATGGCGGCCCACCCGGGGGTCCCCCAGGTGGTCCTCCCGGCGGTCCTCCACCTCCAATTCCACCTCAGATTCCCGCCAACCCAGTTCCGCCCGCGCCGTTTCCGGATCTTGCACAAGCCATAGCCATGCTAGCCGGACAACTCCAGCGCCTGGCCCAAGCACCACCATGCCCCAAGACTAAGGTCCGCGAACCAGATCAGTTCGACAGTTCCGACCCAAGAAGCTCCAGCCATTTCTGGTCCAGCTTCAGCTCGATTTCCGTGATCGTCCCGACGCCTTTCCCGACGACAAACGAAAGGTCAATTACGCCCTTTCCTATCTCTGAGGCACGGCTCTCGACTACTTTGAACCCGCCCTCATGCATCCGTTCGCTCTCGTCGACTGGGCCGACGATTACCACAACTTCGTTTCCGAACTCCGCAGCAACTTCGGACCATTTGATATGGAAGCCGATGCGGAAAATGAACTCGATAAGCTTCGTATGAAAGACACTCATAAGATAGCTAAATACATCGTCACTTTCCAGCAGCTTGCTCCTCGAGTCCAATGGGGAGAAGCCGCACTCCGATGCCAGTTCTACATGGGCTTGCCATCCCGGATCAAGGATGAAATTGCCCGCGTCGGAAAACCCGCCACCCTAACCGACCTCCGCAACCTAGCCCAATCCATTGATTCGCGCTACTGGGAAAGACATTCCAAAATCGCTCGTGAAACTTCCGCCCAGAGCAAGAACGACAAGTCTTCCAACAAGAAGTCTGATAAAGACAAGAAGAAGACAAATTCCGGAAACAACAACTCTGGAAATAACAACAACAACAACAGTTCCGGCTCCAACTCCAGCAACCGGAACAACACCTCCACACCACGCAACAACCAGGCCTCTGGTTCCAACACCAATGCCCGGAAAAGCACTCCGGACCTTTCTGACAAACTTGGGAAGGACGGAAAACTAACCCCTGCAGAACGCCAGCGTCGCATGGACAACAATCTTTGCCTCTTCTGCGGCAAAGGTGGTCACGTCGCTCACGACTGCAACCGAGCTTCCGCTTCCACTGCTAAGGCCAAGGGCCGTGCAGCGAAGACGGAAGAGAAATCCAAAGCGGCTCCCGCTACGGATGCAAAAAAATAGTCAGCAGTCCTCTGGCCTCCGCACGAGCTGAGGGCTGTGTTGGCCCCATTGCGACAAACGAGGTTAAACTCAACGCATCTGCTCTTTCGTCCTCTGACTCCCTCTCAGTTCCGCTCACTTCCGACACCATTTCCGCACCCCCGTTTACCACATTAATCGACTCTGGTTCAACTCATTGTTTCCTCGATTCCGACTTTGTTTTGAAACATAAACTTCCGACCCACAACATTCCGACAATTCCGCTCTGCCTTTTCGATGGGTCATCCAACATGGCAATTTCCCAAGTTGTAGACCTGTCTATCCGTTTCGCTACTGGGGACAACCATGAAGTTACGTTTTACGTTACTCCACTAGATGCTAGCTGTTCCATTGTACTAGGCCACAATTGGATCATCCGATATAATCTGTCGATTAACTGGGCATTGGGTCAGATACAGTTCCGTACCCCAGATCAACTTCCGTCTATTCTGACGTTGTCCACGAAGATGGCTCAGGCCTCTTCTGCAACTCCGCTTGTGGACTCAGTTCCACGCTCCAGTCCCGTGAAGACGGCGATGAGGTCTTTCTGGAGCTGATTCTTTGTCCAAATCAGCCCATCCCAGATTCCGAATCTCGGGTGCACACCTGGGTGCTCCATGATCTTCAAGAACATGGGGTTCTTACGGTACACGTCTCGTAAGACCTTGGACAGGTCTACGCCTTGTTCGATGTTCTGATGCAGTGGTGCACTGTCATTGCCTGCAGCGATGACTCAGACATTGTCGTCATCATTGTCAATCATGCTGTTCCTGGGCTTTTGTGAGCCCTCATTCCAGGCGGCAGACTCTAGTATCTGCGCCTCTGTCTTCTCCGCGAGGCGGTTAGACCGTCTTGTTGCTGCTGTTCGCAGCTCAATATACTGGTTGGTGGGCAGTAGCTCACCTTCTGGCTCTAAGCGCACGTCTGCGTTCATGAAGACGTGGTCCGGGTGACTATTGTCACTCATGTCATTCTCGTAGTAGTGCCACAGGCAGTCTGCCACCTTGTTCTCCACTCCGTCAACATGAACGGTGTTGAAGTTGAAACAGGACAAAAACTCCCACCATCTGACCTGGTGGTCAGATAGGCTCTTTTGGGCCTCGAAGTATTCAAGTCCTTTGTGATCCGTGATGAGGGTGAACCTTCATCCTAGAAGTTTATCCTCCCATTTCATGAGAGCCTCGAGCACAGCGATTGTCTGGTGCTCGTGAGTCCTGTAGTGTTGCTGAGCAACGCTGAACTTCTTTGACAAGAAGCCGGCGAGCTGACAGGTTTTCTAGTCGGGGCCTTGGCTGTAGACTGCACCGACACTGGCTTTTGATCTGTCAGTGATAACCCAGATGGGCTCTGGGCTCCGCGCGTCGATGGGACACAGGATTGGGGCCTTACAGGCCAATGCCTTAATGCTTTGCCAGCATTTGTCAAGAAGCGGGGTCCATTCAAATGGACGGTTGTTACACGCACAACCCGACAAGGGGGTCATATATGTGCTAACATCTGGCATGTAGTGTGTCAGGTATTGTACTAGCCTGAGGAAGTGCTGGACATTGTTGAACGTCCACGGCCTTCACCACTCATGAATGTGTTGCATTTTGTCCTCGTTGGCATGGAGTCAACCTTTTTCTTGCTTAGGAAAAGGTGATTCTTCCTCAGCCTGTCAAAGACTATGTAGAGGTGCTCCTTGTGCTCCCGTATCAAGAGCAGGAACATGAATATGTCATCCATGTATACATGGACAAAGTGACCTATGCAGTCGCGGAAGATTGCCATCATCCGCCGTTGAAATGTCGACGGTAGGTTGCAATCTCCCATCTGTATTACCTGGCTCCTGGTAGCAAAGGCAGTCTTTGCTACATGATCCAGATAAATCTGTATCTGCTCGTATGCTTTGGACATATCGAGTTTGGTGCGATATCGACGGCGAGCCATGTCGCTGTGGATGATATCTTGATCTGGGAGGGGTGTAACGTCCTTCACAGTGTTCTCGTTCTGCTGGCGCAGATCGAAGACAGTCTACAATGTACCGTTCTTCTTTGGCACGCACAGCATGGGTACAGCCTGCTGTGCAACTGCCGGTATCCACCACTTTGCCGTGGTGTATCGTTCTATCTTTGCTGACAGTTCCTCATGGAAGTGTTCGGGGCACTTTGGTAGGCGATACCGCATGTGTTTGTTGGGATCGATGAGACTGATCTCATGGTTGACCTCCCGCAACAGCGGGAGCTCTAATGGGATTCCACTGACTAGGTCAGTGATTCTCTCCATCCATTCCTCACGGAGGCAAGGGATGTTGTCATCCATGAGGATGACGGTGGTTGGATTGGAAGCCATTAGGTGCTGTGTGTGTCTGTGAGGTCCTGCGGTGGGTGGGCCCACTTTCCTTTTTCCCATCGCTTTCACCGTCAGGTGAGAGCGCCTCTCCCTATGATTGTAGGGCGAGTTCGAGAATGAGCCGTTATGCGACTCGTCCTCCTGGCTTCAATGAGCCAGGTTTGGCTTCGGTGCCGGGGTGATCCTGCTCACCTTTGGCCCCTTGCCCTTGTTCATCGATTCATCATCGTCGAACCAGACCTTGCCCGTGGGGATTATTTCGTTCCCCTTGCGGATCGTTCCTGGGCTTGAAAAGTCCAGGGTGATGCCAAATCTCCTTAGGAACGGTGTCCCTAAGATCAGGTTGTAGTATTTGACATTCGCTACGTCAAAGTACTCGTCATATGTTTTGTGACCAAATTTAATGGTTGTGTTTGTTCCATAATTAATTGTGGAATGACTGCCTATGCAGGCCAGCTGCAGCGCAGTCAGCTGCTCCAGGGCAAATTTCTTCATCCCTGTGGTGCACGTAAACTCAGGGGATAGTAGCACCCCTTTGCTCCCACTATCCAGAAGGCAGTGGGCTTTCATGCCATTTATCTCCCAGTACCCTGAGAGGGTACGGTTTTCATTTCGTGGCCACGTTGGTCGCGTCCTGTGTTTGCTTTGGTGATGATACACTGGCTCGGCCACCTTATCTGGCATGGCCGACGTGTGTGCTGCCATGACCTTTGTGGCAGCATCGTCCTTCATCGTGCTGGACCTGTAGGTGTTGTCTTCCACCTCTTCGTCCCATTGGAGGATGTTTATAAATGTCATATATATGTATATATAGCTTAGCTCATCTATATTTCATAAAATATATCAAAATTGAGGCAGTTGCCAGCACCTGTAAGGCATGCTTAATCCTAGCCCCAAAGTTATTTCTCACAGTCTGCTGCTCCCCCAGGAAAGGGTGTATACCCCATTGTCTAAACATCAATAGTTACATATATTTGTACTATAAATGCCTATTATTTTAAACATACCTTCTAATCAGATCTCTCAACCATATATAATAATATAGTACAGGTATTGTCCATACTTGCTTCTATATTCTGTGATTGTACATCTAACATGTTTCATGTATACTTTTAATATATAGTCATCCACATCCTCTCTGAAATTGCTCTGTTATATCAATACACACCATGCTTTAGCACATACAACCATATTTTTAAAATATCAGAACATTCAAAAAAATTTAGGATGTCCACAATATACAAGTTGCTCAAAATGATGGATTATGAATTTGGTTGGGGTTGATATTTTAAAAGATATCTAATATATCCTAGAATAATATACATTGTTGTCAATGTGAACATCCTCCTGATGCAAAGGATCCTGCAACCAGTTCTGATTCCATTGATGATCGGCTCACAAGATTTTGTTTCTTTGTGCCCAAGAGATAGGGCCACCATTGAACATAAAAATCCATCCTGTGGTAGACTTCCTATCATCCTTGTCTCCTGTGAAGTCTGCGTCTGTGAATCCCGCAAGCCCATGAGCATATCCCTTTGTGCCATCGCCACAACTTGAGAATGTGATACCAAATTCTTTTGTATTGATTAAGTAGCATAGAATTCGTTTGGCAGCTTCCCAGTGAGTGATGTTGGGCTTGGATGCAAATTGTGCACATCTGTTGACTGCATAGGATATGTCTGGTCGAGTGGCCACTGCGCAGTAGTTGAGACTTCCAATCAATGATGAATAGGATATATCCATAATATCATTTGGATTGGTGGAGACTCTGAGTTCGATGTTTGGGTCCATAGGTGAGCTCACTGCATGTCCAGCTGTAATATCGAATCGTTTTGAAATAGAGTTGATAAAGGATGGTTGGGAAATATGGATGGTACCCAGTTCTTGATTCCTGTTGATTCGAATTCCCAAAATCTGGCTTGGTTCACCTAGATCTTGGATGTCAAAGCTCCCCCTCACATCTCTAATCATTCTCTCCATTGTTTCCTTGGAATTCGCAGCCATTAATCCATCTTCCACATACCATCCCACTACAGCCACCTCCCCTTTGTCTCCAAACCTGAAAAACATTGTTTGATCTGCTTCTCCTGCCTTGAACCCCATCTTCTCTAATTCCTTCCTCAAAGTATTGTGCCACACTCGTCCTGATTGCTTTAATCCATATATCCCTTTGTTTAACTTGCAGACAAGATGTTGCTCTCCTGGTTTGATAAAACCTTCCGGTTGGCGCATATACACAGTGTCCTCAAGTTTTCCATTGAGATATGCGCCCTTTACATCCACATGGCGCAGTTCGAGGTTGTACTTGCAAGCTAATGCAAGAATGAGTTGGATTGAGGTTAATCTGATGGTAGGGGAGTATGTTTCCTGATAATCGATGCCTGGAACTTGTGAAAAACCTTGTGCCACTAGTCTTGATTTGAAGTTGTTTATATCGCCTATGTTATCCCGTTTGATTCTCAAAACCCAACGGCATCCTATAACATTTGTATTTGGAGGGCATTCGACCAGGGACCAGGTGTAATAACCTGTAAGCGTGTCGTATTCCACCTTGCACGGTTTCTTCCACTGTGGCGCATTTTCCAAGCTCATAGCCTCCTTGTAGCTGCTTGGTTCATCTTCTGCAAGGGTCACAAAGGCTGCCTCCACTTCCTCGAATTCTTTCCTCCCATGTGCCATCGCAATCATCTCTCTCATCAATGCTGCATGTCTCCTTCCTCTTCCATACTCCACATTTGATGGATCCATCCATGGTCCTTTGGAAAAATCCTTCGGAGCAATTTCTTCTTCAATTTCTTCCTCTTCTGCTTCTCTGTCTTCTTCCTCTGTCCTCAGCTCCACTCCTTCGATCTCTTCCTCATGCTCTATCTTCTTCTCCTCCTCTTTGACTTGCTGTAATACTCCAGTGGTATCAGTCCTGTCAACGAATGGTAATTCTTCACCATACTGCCATTCCTGTACAGGCCTCGGCTCCTCAGGTTGGAAAATAACAGGAAGTCTGGCTTCACGTTGCCAGAGTGTAGGTGTGTCGTCTGCATCGGTTCCATGAATAGAGACTTGTTCTATGTGATTCAGCTCATCGAAGACAACATCCCTGGACTTCAGCAATGTGTGCGTGCGTGGAACCCAGACCTTGTAAGACTTGGAATTGTCGAAATATCCAACAAATATTCCTTCCACTGACTTGTAACCTCCCTTTCTCCTTGTTGCTTTAGGAATCAAGGCCCAGCACTTGGAGCCATAAGTGCGAAGCCAATTCACCTTTGGTGTTACTAGCCAAAAGGCCTCATAAGGTGATTTGTTGATCCTATGATGCAGAATTCGATTTTTGACAAAATTGACTGTGTGCACTCTCGCGCGCATGCAGCAATGCTTGCATGACGAGGCGCGGTGAGTGTTCGCTCCAGATGTCATATGTACCCTGCAAGAGACCCAAAATCGATTCGAAAGTCCTGCATAATGCTGAAGGGTTAATGCTCCTTCTTGAAGGGTCCTGTTATACCTTTCAGCAATGGCATTATGCTCTGGAGTATAGGGAGAAGTGGTTTGATGAGCGATCCCAAGGTCTTTGCATAACTTTTGAAATTCCTTCCCCATATATTCTCCTCCATTATCTGTCCTCACTCTCCTCACATCCTCTCCTTTCTGCTTCTTCAACCACATAATATACGCCTTGAATGAATTTGTGACAGTGGCACACTCTTTGTTCTTTAAAAAATTGGTACTGACATAATGTGTCTTGTGGTCGATCCAAGTTATGAAGTATCAGAAACCATTGATGGAGATGTCGAATAGACCACATAGATCAGAGGAAATGATATCTCCAATTTTCTCTGGTAATTCTTCGGTACTCTTGAAAGGTGCGTGTGTTTGCTTGCCAAAGGGACAATTTGAGCATTGGCTCATGTACTGGTCCTCCTGCACATCAGGGAGTCCATCAACTGTTTGCAACCTCAACATAGTCTCCAGTGTTGATGGTGCAGCATGTGCAAGCCTATGATGCCAAAGTGTAAGCTCACTTGGCTCACCAGAATATTCCACAGTCTCTACAGGGTGTTGAACTGATGTTGCCATATATGCGAATAAATTGTTGATTTTTGTTCCTTTTGCAACAATTTCCCCATTATAGAGTAGTGAAGTGTCCCCTCGACTGGAAACCACATCTACATTTGCTGTTGTCATCCTCCCAACAGAAAGTAGATTGGCATTGAGTTTTGGGACAAAAATGACATTTTGCAATGTCAACTCCAAGGGTGGTAGGTTCATAGACTCATCACTTTGAAGTGTGATGCGTATTGTCCCATTTTGACTAGCCTCGAAGGCCTCACCGCTTGCAGTTTCAACCAGAATGGTAGGGGTCGAATGGATTTCATCAAAGAGTTCCAGTCTGCCGCATATATGACTTGATGCTGCAGAATCCACCAGCCAAATGTGGGATCTATCCCTGTCCTGTATAGCAGAGAGAGCTGATGTTTTTGTGGATAAAACAATACTCTTGGACTTGGTTTGATCCTGTTCTGAAATATATGCCATCATGACAATATTCTTGTTGGACTCACTGCCGAGTTGAGATGATAATGTGTGTGGATTGTTTGTCTTGACAGGTGCATTTCGATTCATCAACTCAGCAGCTGTGGGTGAGATCCACACAGGTGCTGCTCGATTGCCACTTCCTCTTGGCTTGCTTCCTCCTCTTCCTTCCCCCATAACACTTGCTCCTCGACCTCTTCCTCCCCATGGCTGTTGCCCAGCTAGTCCCCTCCAGGTGCGAAACACCTTGCAGCTGAATGACCTTCTTTTCCACAGTTATTGCAATTGTATATGGGCCTTTGATTCATATTGTTTGCTGATGGATAAAAGGTATTGCTTGGTCTTGTGGCAATATATGCAGGGTTATTGAAGCGTCCTGCATTCCTTGACTGTGCGACAAAGGCTGTTGCTGCCTGATTCGATATCTCCACTGCACTTACATCCGCCTCATGTGCCTCCAACTTCTCCTCAATGACATCTATGTCTCCAGTAATCATCCAAATGGTTTGTGCAATAGATCTCCAAGATTCCGGTACATTCCTGAGGACAGTAGCAGCATGAGTGGATTCAGCAATGATTTCACCCATTTTTGCCAATTGATTCCTGTACTCCTTCATTGTGGTGAGGTATGAGGAGACAGACTGCCCTTCGGTCATATGATAATTTTCATATTTTGTGCGAATGATGCTGATCTTGCTAGGGTCTGTAGACTCGAACTTCCTCGTCAGGATCTCCCATGCTGTAGCTGAAGATTCGGTAGAGTCGATGGCTGTTTGGAGTTCAGGGGTAATACACGGGAGTATTTGGCTATAAGCCACATTGCTCCTGTCGTGCCACTCATCCTGAAGTTGAGTCAATGGAATATTTCCAACAGTTTCAACCCCATTGAGGATTACCACAGCCCTGTTGGTGATGTCTGGATAGTCATCTGCTCCTGTGATCATTCTGTAAAGGCCTCTGTCTCAAGAAGTAGCCAACAACTCTCTCTTCCAAGACATCCAGTTATCTTTACTCAACTTTGGCTTTATATCCCAAAACTTGTTGATATCATGTTTAGGCTGAGGGAGGGCTGTCATGATCTGTTGGGCCATGAAAAGTCAATGAAACTCTTAATCTAATATAAATCAGATTAAGAGGTTGAAGTCGAATGAACAATAGTGTGATAGAGATCTTAAGCAGTGTTCTGGTGAAGAATAAAAGCAGTGTTCTAGAGTGTTAGAATTGAGTAGTGTTCTTAGAGCAAGAGGTGAGGAGGAAACAATAATGATCCAGAGATGCTTATAACTCGAAGCTCTAAGGAAAAAGATTGTAAAGTCGCTGATTTATTCGTATCTAGAGTCCAAGTATTTAAGCAATACACAATAGGAGTAGACAGTCATGTGAAAAATAATGGAGCTAGGAGTTAGGGTCAAAATGATGTCAAATATGATGCTATGACCCCTAGATGGCTAATTCCTAGATAGATGATGTCAAATATGATGTCAGGCATATAGGACAAGGACTCGACTCAATAATATGTGGAAAATGATACACATATGTGCGCCTCGACTCGATTTGACTCGGAATGATTCTCGGCTCGGAATGTGTCTCTAAATGATAAGAAATATGATGAAAGGTGAGAATGATTGATAACAAAATTGTCCTGACTGAAATATTCTCCTTCTCCTCAAATAACATTTCAGACCACTGTTGAGCTGCTCCTGGAGAAGGGAGCAGATGTCAATGCACAAGGTGGCAAGTATGGCAGTGCACTCCAGGCCGCATCATCAGAGGGTTTTCAGACCACTGTTGAGCTACTCCTGGAGAAGGGAGCAGATGTCAATGCGCAAGGTGGTGAGTATGGAAATGCCCTCCAGGCAGCATCATTAGGGGGTTATCAAGCTACTGTTGAGCTTCTCCTGGAGAATGGGGCAGATGTCAATATTCCAGGTGGCAAGTATGGCAATGCACTCCAGGCAGCATCATTAGAGGGTTTTCAGACCACTGTTGAGCTGCTCCTGGAGAAGGGAGCAGATGTCAATGTGCAAGGTGGTGAGTATGGAAATGCCCTCCACACTGGAGGCATATAAACATTTTCTGGTCTGAAAAACTGTTCAAAAAACTGTAAAGATATTCCAATTTTTTTTAGTGTTTTTAACATAAAAAAAACTTTAACAAAATTTTGTGTTTTTGTTAGAATTTGTTGAGCAAGAAAATTGTAAAAAATTTTAAAGTTTTTTTGCAGGGTTTTTTATGTGTTTTTATAAGTTTCTTTGTGAAAACACAAAGAAACCCATAAAAAACCATGCAAAAAACTTTGAATTTTTTTTACAATTTTCTTGCTCAACAAATTCTAATAAAAACACATAACTTTATTATAGTTTTTTTACATAAAAAAACACTAAAAATATTTGGAAAATCTTTACAGTTTTTTTGAACAGTTTTTCAAGCAAGAAAACCTTTCTATGCCTGCAGTGCCAGGCAGCATCATTAGGGGGTTATCAAGCTACTGTTGAGCTTCTCCTGGAGAATGGGGCAGATGTCAATATTCCAGGTGGCAAGTATGGCAATGCACTCCAGGCAGCATCATCAAGGGCATATCAGGCCACTGCTAAGCTGCTCCTGGAGATGGGAGCAGATGTCAATACACAAGGCGGCAAGTATGGCACTGCACTCCAGGCGGCATCACCAGGGGGTCATAAGGCCACTGCTGAGCTGCTCCTGGAGATGGGAGCAGATGTCAATATGCAAGGTGGCGAGTATGGCAATGCGCTCCAGGCAGCATCATCAAGGGGTCATCATGCCATTATTGAGCTGCTCCTGAAGAATGCAACGGATATGCAGAACCAGGAATGATGGCACTCAGGTTGATGCTCAACCATGTCCCTCTTGACGGATTTGACTGCGGTAGCTAATAGAAGAGACATCACTGGGCCACTGGCAACTCTGGGAGCATCTCGGTTCCACTCTCCACCTTATAGTCTATACACGAAAATGTGGTGTTGCTAGAACGACGGGAACAGAGGTGTACTACACATGTAAATGTAACTACACATAGGATTCGGATTTTGATGTATCTATACTACCGGATCCGCATTCGGGTTGTGGCATTGTTGTACCTCATACCACCTATATAACTACAGGTTTGATGTATAAGGTCATCGTGGTGGCTGCAGCACTCTCCTAGACGTGGAGCGTCCTGGTAGTGTGTGGATGCCATATACCTGGATATCCAGGGAGGTCCACGACCTGTCCAAATTGTCTGCACATCCACACTCGCCTCCCAATGCCGCTGTCTTGGGAATCAAGGAGGAGTGCAACACCGACGAATTCCAATTTTTTTTCTAACAACTTGAACATAGGAACATGGTGACTCGCTTCGGAAGAAGCTACACTGAGCCTCACCACAACCCAACGGCGCCGTCGAACAGCAGAAGCACTCCGTGGGACATCAAAGAATCTTTGAACGATCCCAGAACGACTGAGATTAGCCCACTCACTTCAGTAAGTCGGTCCATCTCACCTGTGCCCGACTATGTCGGAAGAGAGGGTGTGCCTGCAATGGCCACCTCTAGATTAGTCGTCGATGGGGTCGACGACAGCTCGCTCCCTCCCGAGGTCGATGCTGGAGCAGCGAGCGGTGCTCACACCCCTGGTGTTGGATGCACGCTCAGTCGCCCCCGCTTAGTGGATGGAGCAGACGATATGTCCGAGAGGACATCTAGACACACGCTGCCGGGCTTGATTGACTACACATCCCCCACTGAGAGCGGCTCGGAGCCCGAGGGAAAGCACGATCAGGGTGACGGCTCACCGATGAAAGCCAATAGTCACAACGAGTCGCTATTCTTCCCCGGCTGGTTTTCCAACGACGAGTCAGCGATGGAAGGAACGGAGAGAGAAGAGGAACACCCCTCAACGCCCAGGTGGTCTGACTACGATGGATCAGAAGACCCTTTTGGGACAATCCCAGAGGGTTGGGCAAATGAGCCAGCTAGGGGCAAATCGAGACGTCGCGCCGCCCGTAGACCAAAGGTCGACGAGCTGGACGTGTACAAGACCTTTATGATGGGAATAATAGAGGACATGGATACTAAAACTCTGCGCAATATGATAAGGAGACAGGCTGACCTAGTAGAAAACCTGCCCACCAAAAATCATGAGACCTCTGTAACCTCAACAGGGAACGTCACCTCGGAGTCAACCGCGATGTCAAAGAGGACGCACGGATCACATCTCACAGCAAAAGAAAAGGGGAAGTGGAGGGCGACTTCGCTCCCCGAAGCAAGGCCTGAGGAATCGGATAAGGATGGCAACATACTACCGGACGAGCAAGTCGCCTTGAAACTACACCAGATTCTCAACGGCAACGTAAGCGCAGATCCACAGGCAAGGGGTAACTTATATAACCATAAGAGGACTACAGCAGTGCTACCTGGTGTTTACCAGTTGAGGAATATGAAGCCAGGCGATACGGCTCAACCATCCCTACCAAAAAGATATCAGCCTCCTGCAACTGCGCAGATACCACGGGATGGATACCTTGCAAAACACTGTTTAGTAAGAAATTCCCCCCCGCGGACCTTGACATTGATTCAGATGAGCCAGATACTACTTCCTCAAGTGACTCAATGGCCAGATACAGAGCTAAACGAAAGAAACAAGCTTACAAGGAAAAACTAAAACATCGCGTGAAGAAAGCTTCGAGTGTAAAAATCTCGGAGCCGGATCCATACGACGGCTCTGCTGACTTTGATGTGTTCGAACAATGGACCTTCGAGGTTAACAACTGGTTTGAAATGACTGACTTCCCTAAGAAATTCCGTGTAAGACATATGAAAAAATTCATGAAAGGAAAAGCGGTGAAATACTACATGACCTTCGTGGCTCCACAGGCTGACTCATATACGGTCGAGACGCTAGGAAAAGAGCTGTTTGACTTCTGCTTCCCAGCAGGATTCAGACAACAAATGCGCACCAAGTTCTATGAGGCCTCCCAAGGAAAGAAGACGATCCGGGAATTCATACGGAATCTTCGCTCCCTAGCAACAAGGCTGCCCAATATAACGGAGTTTCACCTCGTCCAGCAGCTGTGGAACGGCGCGAATAGCTACCTGAGATTAGAATGGACGAAAGCTGGAATGTCTGACGAATACACGAACCTTGTAACCTTGGAAGAGGCCGCAGAGAGGTTTGAACAGGCGGAACACCTGAGACTATACGAGGAGCGTAGGAATTCGCTGCGCCCCAAAGAAGACTTCAAAAATACGCCGAGAAAACGGGACGACTATCCGCACCCCGACTCTGGAAAACAACAATCAAAGGAGTCAAGGTCGCGAACAGCAAGGAGCCCGCAGAACTACAAACCGTTCAGCGCAAGGGGGCGGGACCGGGTGGTATCCCCAACCCATATCAAGGCCGGGCCACGACCTAGGCAAAGCCCGCAACGCTCAAGAACGGCTCCTCAGCTAACTGAGGAGCAGAAGGACGACCTGAGAGCAAGGGGACTTTGCTTCCTTTGCAGGCAGCAAGGCCATCTCTCACAAGACTGCCCTGAGAGAACAAGTGTTCCCAGGACGAGGGATGGGAAACCACCCGGGGTACAAGCCGCCACAGTAAACGTGGGCAAAAATGTCTCGGACCTCGATAAGCTAGCAAAATAAAATATAGAACTTCAGCTAAACATGATGGGGGATATAACGGACGAAAATAATACCGGTGATGCTTGGGACCAACCACAGAGCGTTTGGGACGAACTGGCGGACAGGCTCTCATCGAGAGTATCCCTCGCAAACTGTGAAATGCCCACACACGTATCAATGACTGGAAGATACACAATAGTCCCGGTAACCACTCACTCGGTACTCATAAACGACCGCATGTTCAACATGCAGTATGTCATAAATAGTTCTCGAATTCTGGATAACCACTTTGACTGCGTGAAATGGTTAGAATTCGAAAATATCCGTCGACATGCAGAAATTCCGCCATACCTACTTCGTTACTCAGGAAACATGTGGGCAGACCCGTGCCGAACCCTACGTATGAATGCAACCAGTTCGAGATGGGACGGCGAACCCTGGTCTGACTTCGCAAACAACCCTAGGAGACTGAACAAGCATCAGTTAGCCACTCAATAAATAGAGAGGACCGCTCACAACCGAAGGTGTGACGAACTCCGGGACAACCAAGATAGCGCAAATAGCAGAAATGAATATGGGTTCTTGGAGGACGGAAGTGACGAAAACCTCTCACCAATAACACACTCAATGAGAAACCTAATCCCACAGGAAGAGAATCCCGGGGAGGAACTGCCAACACTAACATGGGACATAGACGGTGCGGACTACGACGCTGAAAAGTACGGGGAGGCCACAGATGATGTCTTAATGAACGCATCTGCTAGGCCTATGACCGACACACGCGCTGTAAAATCAAGGGGAAAATTAGCAAAAAGCCCACAGCAAACTCAGAGAATGGAACACAATGCTAGCAAGCCAAAAGACTTCAAAAGGGTAATACCCAAGGCAATCGTAGTAACAGCAAAAATAAATGGAAAGGACGTACGGGCGTTGTTAGACTCGGGCTCTCTGGCCGACTTCATCTCCACAACACTGGTGGACCAGCTACACCTACCAGTGGAGCATCTAGCGAAACCCTTACCATGCCAATTGGCGGCCTCGGGCTCGAGAACCATGATAACTTGCTCAACGACGGTGAATTTTGCCTATAATGAAATAAATGAGCCACGACGATTCGACATCATCAACCTCGAAAACTATGACGTTATCTTAGGCACACCTTTCCTCTTTCAGCACAAGGTAATGCTGGGATTCAACCCAGCAAGGGTGTCGGTGGTATCCGCAATGTCAGAAAGATTAACAGGTCTGATGTCGCTGAAATAAGCTCTATGGCAGCAGACGTAGTAGAAGGAGGTTTGGAGAAGCTACGTACCGAATTAAGGGCCTACGCGAATGACATGCAAGCCAGCTGGACAAACGCCACTCCCTCCTCTACGAGAAATTAATCACACGATACCCATAATAGACGAAAATCTCACCTACTTGTGGCGACCTTCCAAATGCCCTCAGGCGGTAAAACACCTTTGGAGAGAGAAACGGGACTCTTACCTAAGCACGGGGAGATGGTGTTTCAGACCTGGTCAAAACGCTGTACTGATGCTAATAGTATTAAAGAAACCTGGTGAAAACGGAGAAACCAGGATCAGAACGGTATTGGACAAAAGAGAACAAAATAAGAACACAAGGAAGCTGGCAAGCCCCTCCCAAATATGGAGACAATACTCACAAACGTGCTCCAACACCCGTACAGAACATTGATCGACGGAAGAGACGCCTATGAACAAATCCGTGTCGTAGACGAGGATGTGCACCGCACGACCTTCAACACACCGGACGGAACGATGGAAAGCTTGGTAATGCAGCAGGGCGATTGCAATGGCCTGGCTACATACCAAGCATTGATGAGCCACATCTTCGGGCCATATATCGGTATCTTCATGGACGTCTACTTAGACGACATAATAGTGTACTCTAACACAATAAAAGAACACATAGAGCACTGTAAGCTGATTATAGATATTCTGATAAAAGAGAAACTATACCTGTCAACGCCCGACAAACTCCAGTTCTTTGCCAAAGAACTGAAGGTACTAGGCCACGTCATAGACGCATGAGGACTAGTCATCGATCCGGAAAAGGTGGACAAAATTCTGAACTGGAAAACTCCACCAGGAAGGGATCAGCTCGCTGCTTTCATAGGGACTGTGAGTTACATCGCACCTAACTGCAAGGGGATCAGGACCCTGATGGGCATCCTAACAGAGAGAACGGGCTCCACATCGATATGGCGATGGGGCCCTACGGAGCAACGAGGGTTTGACGACGTAAAGAAAATTGTACAAAACCATAGAGACTCACACAGAATTGCCCTGGACTACTCCGCCAACGCTCCACGAATAAACCTGGTATGCGATGCTAGTCTAGGAGGTGCGGGAGGCGTGGTATCACAGGGAAACGACCCGAAAACTGTGGCTCCAATAGCATTATGGTCCGCAAAATTCAATCCTGCACAACAGAACTATCCAGTGCACGAAAGAGAATTATAAGCCATAGTGGAATCTTTGAAACGGTTCAGGCACTTACTTCAAGGGGTACGCTTCCGCATCTTTACAGACCATAAGCCCCTGGAATATATCTTATCTCAAAAAATCTGCTGGCACGACAACACAGATGGATCGATGTACTAAGCGATTTCGACTTTGAAATAATATATATACCTGGTGAAGCGAACGTAGTGGCAGACGCGCTATCACGAATGTATAACACAGAACCAGCAGGAATCGTAAGAGCGGCGTCAGAATACATAGTTGAGGAAGACGTACCAACAACGATAACTGAAATTAAACGAAGACCCTGTTCTCTGAAGACCGGACATGAGGCCAACGCATCCTTACTGATGCACCTAAACGCAACTGGTATCGATAGTCGGCCAATAAGGAAAACACGAGCCGGTCGTGCTATAAAACCGCCAAAACAGTACGACGATGCCAATGTCACGGTAAGACCACTTATCACGGATTCCACCACGGAAACTGTCAGAGAGAGCAAGGCCCCCAGAGGGAAACGAAACTGGAGGGCGCAAAGAAAATCCTCTGACGCCCGCAACATGGCTGCCCCATCCAATTTGGTCAAACCCCTAGCCGAGACGCCGGAAGAGGATGCAGACCCGGAAATCGAAGCTCCTCAAATTAACGAGGATCTATATATGGCCACACCACCCTTCGAAGAAATGATATTGATGTTTGACCCCTCATTTAAGTTCCCGACTATTTTAAAGGAACTATATCAAAAAGACAAATTTTTTAAGGGAATAATCGAAAATTTACAACACCACGACAACTTTCTAATGCAAGACGGCTTGCTCTACATCAAGATGAGTGGTGAACCGCGCCTCTGCATCCCGGATGGCGCCCACGGAAACAAAGGAATAAAAGAATGCATCATATCACACGCGCACTCCTTATTAGCGCATCTAGGAGGCCGTAAAACGTACTACTACCTGCAAGATCACGTATGGTGGCCCAGAATCTATGCGGACACGAAGGATTTTTGTGAAAGCTGTCACATATGTGCCGTTGCGAAACCGGTAAACCAGAAACAATTTGGAAACCTGAAACCACTAAACGTACCAAACCGCTGCTGGCAGCAGATCGGCATCGACTTCGTGGGACCACTCCCGATATCCTGCAATAGAAGTGGCGAATTCGACATGATATGTGTAGTAATCAACCACTTAACTTCAATGGTACACCTCGCCCCGTCAAAGCAAACATACAGTGCGAAACAGATAGCAGAGCTAGTGTTCGATGCGGTTTACAAGTTACATGGTATCCCTGAGGTCATAATTAGTGATAGGGACTCGCTATTCACATCAGCCTTCTGGGAGAAGTTACACACACTGATAGGCACAGAGCTGCACATGTCCACGGCCTACCACCCGCAGACCGACGGCGGAACAGAAAGGGCAAACAGGACGATTACGCAGATGCTCAGAATGGTAGTGGCGGCAGACCAAAAGGACTGGGTCTTGAAGCTGCCTGCAATCGAGTTCCCATTCAACAGTGCATGATCAGACACGATGGGGTTCACTCCTTTCTTCCTGAACTACGGGAACCTACCAAGGCCGATGATATGGGACTTGGGGCGAGAACAGTTGCCAGGAGTAAGGTGTTTTGCACAGAAACTAAAAGACACCCTGATAGCTGCACATGATTCAATTCTTACCCAGCGAGTAGAACAGACCCACGCAGCTAACAGGAAGAGACGGCCCGCCCCTTTCAGGGTAGCGGACCTAGTATACCTGTCAACAGTGAACCTGAAGCTCCCAAAAGGAAGGGCTCATAAACTATCGCCAAAATACATAGGTCCCTACAGAATAACAAATGAGTTGGTAAAGGGAACAACTTACAAGCTGGCCTTACCGAACGAGCTGCTAGCATGCGACATACACCCCGCATTTCAAGCTAACCTATTACGCATACATATCGCAAATGATGATCGACGTTTCCCAGGACGAGCCGTGACACAGGTTACCGATCTAGGGGACGCCCCATTAGAATGGCACATGAAAAGACTAGAAACGCACTGTAAGTCCAGAAAGGACGCCTGGTTCCGGGTCCTATGGCAGAGCAATGACAGAACCTGGCTTCCCTTCACGTCAGTAAAACATCTGGCGGCATTGGATGCTTACCTGGACGAACAAGACATAGCTAGCATCGAGGACCTGCTGAACGGCACCGGACAGTGTAAGGGCAACCCTGGCTGGTTGTGGAGATCACACTACCACACAACTGACAAGGGGAAATCCAAAGTATGTATAAATGAACAGAGTATACAAGAGAGGGGATTCTCACCTGACAAGGGGAAATCCAAAGAGAAAAGTCTAAGGACCCCCAATGTCAGCGAGCCTGTATTATACTACGCTGCGCAGCCAGGGACAACACTTGGCGCCCGCCATCAACCCTGCATCTCCCTGACCCTTGATCGACCCTTGATGCCACCTATTACGCGAGTCGCTTGATTTCCGACACTGTTCCAAGAGTGGAAGTTGGAAATTGGAGTGGAACTGGCGAGGCAAACAGAACTGGTGGAAGTTCTCCCAGAAGCGGAATCATTTCCGAAAGCGGAGGCGGAGATGGAATCGGAACCGGAAGCGGAGTCGGAAATGGAGTCGGAACTGGGTGTGGTGTCGGAACTGGAAATGGAAAACAGGGTGTCCCCTGACAGACGGCCCCCTCCGGACATAGAACAGATATTGGACTTACCAGAATGGGAAAGCACCACGCCCCCAATCGACAGCAACACAATCATGCTGACGATACCGATCGACAGAGACATTCCCTATAAGAAGGGGGATAAGACAGGTCTGAAACTGACAGTGACACTCACCCCTATGTCTGGCAACGACATCCCACAACCCGCTCCCCCGGCTACTCAGCAGCTATGGCACAACGCGTCCACGCTCCACGAGTATGCTGGAGGAGAGGACCCTGGACTTGCGCCCCAGGCTATGAGGCCTGGCTGGCGGCGCAGTCATTCTACGCTGCCAACAGGCACCCCTGCGAAAATCAAGACGACGCTATATCAGACATATCCGACGTCTTTAGTCACTTTGATTCAATATCGCAATACGCAGTGACTGACCAGGTGCCCGCTGTACAACAAGTACCCACCCCCCCGTCCACGGCTGGTACGCACGCCTATCCTCCCAGATACTATGGGGCGCCGGCACCACAAGCTTCACCACGAAATGCTGCTGCATATGGTCACCCCCCCTATCAGCAGACGCAGACGAGTCATTCAGACTACTACTCACCGTACTGCGTTCCCGCTTGAGTGCGACCTGAGATACCTGAGGAGAGCTTCATGGAGCATTATGCCTCCTTCGGCCTCTTCCAGCAGATCAACGACAGGGCTATGGGAAACTATAACTCCGCCTTCGACCATGGGCAACGATCGTTCCGAGGAGGACATCGAGGGAGGGGTGTAAGGGCAACCCTGGCTAGTTGTGGAGATCACACTACCACACAACTGACAAGGGGAAATCCAAAGTATGTATAAATGAACAGAGTATACAAGAGAGGGGATTCTCACCTGACAAGGGGAAATCCAAAGAGAAAAGTCTAAGGACCCCCCAATGTCAGCGAGCCCGTATTATACTACGCTGCGCAGCCAGGGACAACACTTGGCACCCGCCATCAACCCTGCATCCCCCTGACCCTTGATCGACCCTTGATGCCACCTATTATGCGAGTCGCTTGATTTCCGACACTGTTCCGGGAGTGGAAGTCGGAAATTGGAGTGGAACTGGCAAGGCGAACAGAACTGGTGGAAGTTCTCCCAGAAGCAGAATCATTTCCGAAAGCGGAGGCGGAGATGGAATTGGAACTGGGTGTGGTGTCGGAACTGGAAATGGAAAACAGGGTGTCCCCTGACATCACCCCCCCTCTAGCGTGCTGCGTCCTCGAAGCACGGGACACGAGGGATTGAAATGCCAGCGAGCGGATTCGGCGAGGGGCACCGGGATGCGTCCTATAGAACTCACGGAGTTTGTCTGGAGCGGAAACATCTTGCTCCGGGACCCACGAATTCTCTTCGTACCCATACCCTTCCCATTTCACGAGGAATTGGAGTCGTCCTCGCACAAACCGGCTGTCCAGGATCCGTTCCACCACATAGTGCTCTTCCCCATCTACAATTTCCGGCGTAGGTGGCGGATGAGCCTTCCGACCTGGAATTGGGTCTTCAAGCATAGGGAGTAACTTCACCACGTTGAAGACGGGGTGGAGGCGGGACATGGACATCGGAAGTCGGAGGCGGTATGCATTCCGTCCAACCCTCCGCGTCACTGTGAAGGGCCCAAGCTAGCGGTGGGAAAGCTTCTGCGAAGGGCGTGTGGTGCGGATGTCACTTGCATCTAGGTACACCTTGTCTCCAACTTGGTACTCCGGGGCAGGAACCCGGCGTTAGTTGTAGTACCTTACCATGTCATCCTTGGCCTTCGCAAGGGCCGACTTGGCTTCCGAAAGGGTGGAGTCCATGCGGTCTCGGAACTCATTGACCGTCTCGAGTCGGGAGTCAGCCTGGCGTGGTTCGAAGCCCATCCGCGGGTGTCGTCCGGAGTCGAGCATGAAGGGAGTCTGTTGTGTGGCGGAATGGACATGGATGTTGTATTGGAATTCCGCCAGCGGAAGTAATTCATCCCAGTCATCCTGCCTCTCATTGACAAAGAGGCGGAGATATTGCTCCAACTCCTGATTGACCCGTTCCGTCTGTCCGTCACCCTGCGGATGGTACGCCGTGGTGGTAGCCAGCTTTATGCCGAGCAGTCGGTAGAGCTCCCGAGTCAGTTCCGCGACAAACTGCGGACCTCAGTCGGAAACAACTTGCTTCGGGAGCCCATGCAACTTCCAGACATGTGCAAGGAACAGGCGGGCCGCTCCGAGGGCTGTGATCATCGTGTGCGTCGGAATGAAGTGGGACACCTTGCTTACCGAATCCACAATGTTCATGATCGCATCGTAGCCATGAGACTCTGGGAGTTCAACGATGAAGTCGACACTGATGGTGTCCCAGCGGGACTCGGGAATCGGAAGCGGAACAAGTTCTCTGATGGGCGGATGTCATTGCACTTTGGTTCGGAGACAAAGGTCACACGTCTTCACGTACTGTCTGATGTAGCGGGACATCTGAGGCCACCAGTAATTCCGAGCCACTAACTCCAGCGTCTTCCACCTGCCAGCATGCCCAGCGACCCGTGTGTCATGGTGCTGGGACACGATGCGACGGCGGAGGTCTGCCCCACCTGGAACATAGACCTTGCCTCTGAAGTGGAGCAGTCCATCGCGTTCCGACCATTCCGCTGCCCGTACAGACCGTGAGTGCCCTTTCCGGAGTTCCTCCACTGCCTTCACCACCGACTCCTCCTTCTCTCCATTCCGGTACTGCCTCCGGACATCCCGGAGCATTTCCGCTTCCGCCCCAACTACAGTCACTCCTTCTAGGGCACGGATTGCAAAGAGACTTGGGCGGAGCAGTGTCATATCCGCGTTGTCTCCACTTCCGCTTCCATGATCCGCGCGGCGGGATAGGGCATCGGGCTTGCCCATGGTGCGGCCGGGGCGGTGGTGGAGCATGAAGTCAAACCGGGACAGGTGTAGGGACCACCGTGCTTGTCGTCGGTTTAGCTTCTTAGATGTGCGGAAATACTCGAGGTTCTTGTGGTCTGTCCAGATCTCAAAAGGCATAGAGCACCCTCGAGGAAGTGTCGCCACTCCTCCAGCGCTCGGATGATTGCCAGCATCTCCTTGTCATGGATCTCATAGTTCCGCTCGACCGGACTAAGGCTCTTAGAGAAGAAGGCAATCGGATGCCACCCCCCACCATCTTCCGATGACTGCTGTGACAAGACCGCTCCGGTAGCTGCGTCGGAAGAATCCGCCTCGACTCGATAAGGGCGAGAGTCGTCGGGAAAGATCAGGACCGGGGCGGAAGTGATCAGCTCCCTGAGTTTGTCAAAGGAAGCCTGTTCCGGCTCTCCCCACCGCCATCCAACCTCCTTCTTGGTGAGGTCGAAGAGGGCACGGGCGTGGCAGGAGAAGTCCTTGATGAACCGCCGGTAGAAATTGACAAACCCAACGAAGGACTGGACCTCCTTCTTGTTTCGCGGCATGGGCCAGTCCGATACACCGGAAACTTTGACGGGGTCCATTTCCACCTTTCCTTCCGACACAATCACCCCAAGATACTCTATCCGAGTCCGCTCAAATTCGCACTTTTCCGGCTTGAGACACAGGTTGTACTCAAGGAGCCGTTCCAGCACTCTCCGCACGACTTCCCGATGTTCGGACATTGTTTTTGTGAAGATGAGGATGTCATCGAGGTAGACGCAGACAACCCCTTCTGCTATCATGTCACGGAAAATGTCATTCATCATCGTCTGGAACGTGGCGGGACTGTTGGTGAGGCCAAAGAACATGACCTGTGGCTCAAAGAGTCCTCGGTTGGTGCGGAATGCGGCCTTCCACTCGTCTCCCTCCCGGATCCGGACATTGTTGAAGCCCCAGCGGACATCCAGCTTAGTGAAGTACCTCGCCCCGCGGAGTTGTGTGATCAGTTCGGAAATGAGTGGAATGGGGTACCGGTTCTTGATCGTGATCGCATTCAAGGCCCGGTAGTCCTGCACAAGTCTGAGCGAGCCGTCCTTCTTCTTGATGAAGAACACCAGAGATGCCATGGGTGACTTGGAGGGGCGGATCCTCCCTGTACGGAGGTTTTCCGCAAGGAATGCATCGAGCTCTACCTGCTCCTTGGGTGACAGCGGGTAGACTTTGCAGTTGGTGGGCTTTGACCCAGGCTCCAACTCGATGGCGTGGTCCCACAGCTTCCGTGGAGGCAGGGTATCAAACGACTCCTTGGAAAAGACGTCCTCGAACTCTCGCAGGTACTCCGGAATTTCCGCCTCTACTCTATCATGCCTTTTGGAGGCTTCAGCAAGGCGTTGCGAAATATTTCCGGTGGCGCAGATGTGTTCCGCTTCCGGCGGAAGGTTTACGTACAGCAAGCGCTCCCCTTCCGCCAGAATGTCTTCCGGGCCAAGTCGGATGACGTTGGAATCGGAATCGGAAGTGGGATCCGGTTCAAATTCCGCTTCCGAGGCTTCTTCTGCAAGCAGTGGATGGGGGCCAGAACGACATGTCTGTATGAGCCGTTCGGTCTTCTGCTGCTCCTGGCGCTCCTTCCGCACTTCCGACCTGCACATGTGACACTTGGCTGGACATCGACTCATCAGTACCTTCCGAGTCTTCCAATTGATCTCCGGGTTGTGCTCCTGAAGCCAGGTAAACCCGAGGATGATGTCCTGCTTCCCCAGGCTGGTGACTGCAAAGGAAGTGCGTTCTGAGTGTCCATCGTAGCGGAGAATTGTGTCTACTATCTCCGTGATGGACCCTGTCTCATTGGGGCTTCCATCCACATTGAACACCGGGATTGCACGTTGCAACTTCCGCGTGGTCAGTCGGTTCCGTTCCACATAGTCCCGATCCATAAACTGACCAGTGGCCCCGCAATCGACAAGGGCGGGTCCGGATTTGACTTCCGCCGTATCTGTCGTCTGGATCTCCACCTTAATGACTAGTGACTTGGGGCCAGGGGTGGCAGCAACAACATAGCGCTTCGGAAGGCGTCTCTCCCAAGGGCGGATGTGGGATGGATGGGGTGTCGGATTTGGTTTTTGTGTGACTTTATCCGGTGGGTCTGTACGAAGTGAGGGGAGTGGGGGCTTTTCATTCTCTACTTCAAGACAGGCAAACTGGTTATGTACAGGCAGCAGGGGCACACATCTCACCCGCTGCATGTCACAAAATCCGACACATCTTCCGCTTCCGGTGGACCATGTTCCGCATTTTCGGAAATTCCTTCCACAGTGGGCACTCCACTTATGTCCGCAAGCACGAGGAACTCTGGAAGGAGCTCGAGTTTCTCCTCTGTGGTCATAAGCCGGATATCAAAGGCTTGGGGGCACTCGCGAGCATAGTGGCCATAGTGGCCTCGTTGTCGACAGCGGAAGCAGGTGATAGTTCCGTGGCCTTTTCCGCACATGCGGTCAACATCCATCGGGGCAGGGCCACTCTTCGAGGGAGGAGGGCTATGGTTCCTAATAGGAGCAGGCGGAGCAAGCATCGGAAATATTTTCCGTGTGGGAATGAATGCGCTTCCGGGTTTTGACACAGGTGGAGTAGGACGAGTGGAACTGCGTGTCATGTTCCGGCTCGTCTCTACGAAGGCCTCATTTGCTTCCCTGTTCCGGGACACCCTCTGTGCAGCTTGGTACCACCCTTCCGGGTCATCAAAATCCGGAGCTCCATCCCCAAGCAGCGCAACTTGGTTCTGGAGTGTCGGATCAAGTCCTCGTCGGAATTTGATGACGATCGTCTTGTCGTCATCATATTCCGCAAGGTCGATGAGCTCCTGGAAGCGATCGATGTAGTCGTCGACCGGATCCTTGGCCTGGTACCACTTGTCCCCTCGAGCTTCGTAAGGGCTGTGAGCTGCTCGTTTTTCGGGCAGAACTGGTCGGAAAATGTCTTCTCAAAGGCGTCCCAGTCCCGGAAGTAGTTCCCCTTGCCCTTTGCTTCATGTCGGATCACCTTGTTTGCAAAACGGGCTGCGCGGTCCAATTTGAAAAAGGACAATGTCCAGTGAATCCGAGCCTGGTCGTTCGGAAAGAGGTCTCCGACAATTGCGAAGTAGATGCTGCATGTGTTGAAGAATGCGCATCCCTTCTCCCGATCTCCATCAAAGTCCGCCAGAGTTGCGGGTTTGACCTTTGCTAACTTCACGGACTTTCTCTCTTCCGCTAGTTCCACTTTTCCAAAATCTGGATCATCCAGCATTTCATTTCCACCACTTTGTGGAATATCTAACTTAGCCAAAATCGCTTGTAAGGCTGTTTCAATCGCGTCGGTCTTCATCCGGTTCCGCGTCAATTCCTCCTCCATATTCCGAAGACGATCATCCGGATCCATGTTGGAAGGAGAAATATGGGACGGGATTTCCGAGGTTGGGAGCTCGACGTAAGAAGAGGGGCTGTCGTATGCTGTGTGTGCGGAAGAGGTTGCGATCTCCGAGTCGCTGTCTCCGATTCCGAACGCACCTATGGCGAATGCAACGCGCAGTACGACCACCGGTCCTCTAGGGGAGAGACTTTTCTGCTGTAAGGGCAACCCTGGCTAGTTGTGGAGATCACACTACCACACAACTGACAAGGGGAAATCCAAAGTATGTATGAATGAACAGAGTATACAAGGGAGGGGATTCTCACCTGACAAGGGGAAATCCAAAGAGAAAAGTCTAAGGACCCCCCAATGTCAGCGAGCCCGTATTATACAACGCTGCGCAGCCAGGGACAACACTTGGCACCCACCATCAACCCTGCATCCCCCTGACCCTTGATCGACCCTTGATGCCACCTATTATGCGAGTCGCTTGATTTCCGACACTGTTCCGGGAGTGGAAGTCGGAAATTGGAGTGGAACTGGCAAGGCGAACAGAACTGGTGGAAGTTCTCCCAGAAGCGGAATCGTTTCCGAAAGTGGAGGCGGAGATGGAATCGGAACTGGGTGTGGTGTCGGAACTGGAAATGGAAAACAGGGTGTCCCCTGACAAGGGGAAGGGGGAGGGGTGCCACCGACGGTCAGCAGTCGGACAGGGACCGTGCCCCCAGGCGCAATGACGGCCAGACTTGTGTGCCCAGACAGCACCCTAGGAATACTGCGGCTGGCCCTAGCCAGCCTGCACCCGCCGCGAAGGCCGCTGCTCCACCACCGGCTGCAAACGTGTCCGAACCTGGTATGTTACCTGATAATCCACGCTCAACACTGTCAGCCGCTGACGAACGAGCGTTCTAAGCCATGGTCCAGCAAATCATCAACGGCGTGGCCGAATTGGCCACTGGAACCGAAGAAGACGATATGCTGGACGCCGCCGACTAGATACCAGGGTTAGTACTCACTTTCTTTGCTTGATTCAGGGATAAGGTGTTCACTACCTTGTAGCGAAGGAGGGCAAGTGTAAGGACCCGGGCTAGCTTACTAACGCCGAGCCCTTACAGACTCCGACCAGCTAAAGATAGAACTAGAAAAACATATAAGATCAGACAAATTTCCTGTATATAATTCGAGACTCTTAGCACCCACCTATCGAAGGTTGACTCAGACTGGTTATAACGAGTGCAGCACCTCTTAAGAACTCGGTTTTCTCAGTCTGTCACAAAAAACTTTGAGCTCCGACACACACTTCCTTACAGGACAGGACGGGGCGGGACGCGGACCTTGAAACCAAGCCGGGTCCGACTGCGATATGGTATTTTTATCTTATGGGTTTGCGTGGGGCTGGCTAAGAGACTGAGTCCGTTAGGACTACTAGGCAAGCTCTATGTACGTGAACTTAGATCTTGCCGTGGGCTTCGGAGGGGAGAGGCGAGAGCAATCTGGGTGCTGCCAACCAAAATTACTGCGCTGCACCATGTATACGGGAACGCCCGAGTTCACGTGACCCCCCGTAATCCCTCGAGCGTGACGGTGCCGAGGGGGGAAAACTCCACCACCCAAACACGCTAAACGGAAAAGGGAGTGGCGGGTGGTAAGAGAGGTTTTTACTCCAAGGTATTGCTTGGAGGGGGCAGTAGCGGTGAAAGCACTTGTAACAGCAGCTTAGTGAGCTTAGCTATTCCGTCCGTTAATCAGCCCTGCTGCAGCGTTCGGCCCTCGCAAACTCATCCGAACCGCAAACTATTCGTACTTCGGCATGCTGTAAAGGACAATAGAGCATCGATAGAAATTAGGTTTTACCATAATAGCTACTGATTAATCGATTAATGTCATGTGTTCATGGTCTTCTCTTGAATTGAGCTGTTATAGTGCCCCTTCCATTGTCCCCACAAAGGGAAGGTGACACGTGATGAGCATTGTTCAAATCCTACATATAGGTATAGTAGACCTGGCCTACCCTCAAACCGTCATCGTTCATCTTTACCATTGTAGTACTGTCGCTCACAATGGAACATTATCGGTTGCCCTCATTGGAAACGCTTGGATTATTACATCCTCATCCTATCGACTTCGAGGACCGCGAGCTATTCACCCAACCGATACGCCTCGCCCCTCTAGGCTTGGGGCCAGTGACCCTGGTAGCACCAATCCCCCTCCTGCACCCGGCGCTCCTGCAGTCCTTCCCCGCGTTCCCGCAGCCCTTCCCCGCGTTCCCGCAGCCCTTCCCCGCGTTCCCGCAGCCCTTCCCCGCGTTCCCGCAACACCCATTCCTACCACCGCTTCCGCTGCCGCCGCTCCACAGCCCCGCGCTTCCGCCGCCGCCGCCACCCGCTACCCCGACGCCCTCATCCCCACAAGGCGACCGAGCATCATCACCACCATTCACGTCTCAAGCGGACCGCGACCGCCGCCGAAAGGGCAAAGCAAAGGCAAGGTTTAAGAGCGAAGAGCTCCCTGGTCGCGTATATCGCGGGGGCAGCCGCCCTCGCAAAAAACCACACACATTTACCTCTGTGGATCCGCAGCCCGATTTGGGTGCGGGGCCCAGCAGGATGCTGCGGGTCTCTGCAAGGGACCGCAGCGAGTCGAGAGGAGTTTCGGAGGGGAGAGGAGCTGAATGGAGAAGAGCTGACGAGGGTACGAGCGGAGACGCCGTACAGGGAGACCGTGGGATAACCCTGAGGAAGCTGTGCCAGTACACGTTCCCGCTGGGGCCAAAAGGTAGGCCAAGAGTGCGGGAGTGCGACTGGTGACGTCGTTTCAACTATTTATGGAGTCGATGTGGCCACGCCGGTAAATGTTTTAAGCTCGCAGGTGATTTTCCAGTTGCGCGGTGGTGGATGACGCCGCGATTGGACTTGTAGGTGGGAATCTGGGAGGGAGAGCCTGTTCGGAATGTACTCATATATCTGTACTGCAATATTTGTATCAGTCGCGGTGTAGATCACTGATTCCGAGATTTTCGTGTTGGGTCCCTCGTGATTTTGGACGGTTGGATCCGCGAAAGGCTTACAGTACTTATGAGTCTGATACTTAGGATCCGATTGGCCAATCGGTCCCTT
Source organism: Gautieria morchelliformis (assembly GCA_015179125.1). Taxonomy (NCBI): domain Eukaryota; kingdom Fungi; phylum Basidiomycota; class Agaricomycetes; order Gomphales; family Gomphaceae; genus Gautieria; species Gautieria morchelliformis. The sequence goes on from WHVA01000466.1 coordinate 64,571, forward strand.
CGCCTTTAGATCGAAAACATCCTCCTTTTTGACGGCAAGGATACTACTATTCTTGGGTTTTTGTGATGTGGGTGGCAATGGGTGCTGCCAACACGGGAAGGCCCGAGGTCACATGACCCCGGAATCCCAGCGTGAATGTATGGAAGGGGGGAAACTCCACCACACAAACACGCTAAAACGGAAAAGGGAGCGGCAGATGGAGAGGAGAGAGTTTTTACTCCAGGATATTCCTTGGAGGTAGCAGTAGCGGTGAAAGCAGCTTTCGACGCTACCTGGGCTGAGCTTAGCTAATCCGTCCGCCCTGCCGCAGCATTCAACTCATCCAAACCGCAATTTTAGAGCCCGTTTGACTATGGAATTATATGGAATCACACACCCAAAATGAGATAATGTTAATTCCAGATGATTCTGAAAATTGTGTGAGATTGTGTGACCGTTTGGCTGACACAAATTTCGGAGATTGCCAACTTCTGCTATTGCAATTTTCATAGGTAAGTTGGAATTCTGGTTCTGACCAGAAGTCCTCGTTATTTTGAAAACTGAATCGCCTTCCATCATTACACCAGCTTGCTCTACACACTATGTCATGGCGGTTCCCAGATCAGACAAGCCAAAAAAGGAAAGTGTTGACTGGACAGCCGAAGAGGAGGCCGAGCTCGTCGCTGTACTCCTCCAAGCACACTCAAGCGGAATCGGGCTGGAAGGCCACCACTTGGAGTCTTGTTGTCACGGCATTGGCAACGAAGTTCACTCCTGCAGTAGCCAAGAAAATAGGGCCCTGTAAGACGTGCTGGCAGCGCATAAGTACCTTTTCAATTCTATACTACTGGTTTCTAATCTACTAGTTAGCTCAAGACACATTACAAGATAGTCAAAACCTTGCATGAGCAATCCAGGTTCGGATGGAATGAGGGCAAGAAGCTTGTCAAGGCATCGAAAGAGGTGTGGGATGCGTATATCCTGGTGAGTACATGTTCCGCGTATCTATTCTAATTGCTTATTCTATCACAGGCCCACCCGAAGGCAAAACCCTTCCGCAGAAGGAGCTTCCCCCTGTTTGCACAGATGGTGCACCTCATCGATGGTGTTATTGCCACTGGTACAGGTGTTTTCAGGAGTAGTTCTCCTATTGTAGGTGATATAGATGAGGGAGATGATGACGACGAAGAATTATCAGACTCGGGGTGTGATGCGCCGGCAGACGAAGATGGGAATAAAAGTAGTGACGATGAAAGTGATGAAAAGGTGTGAACCGTTCTTTTATTTCACTCGTATGCAGTCCTTCTTACACTATGAAGGTTACACCAAGCCACAAATCAAAAAAATGCAAGGCTGCCACTGCGACGAAGCCAGCATGCAAACGAGTTCACAAAAGTGGTACTGATGCGATACTTTCCATGAGTACTGCTGTCACCTACATGGCAGCAGCCTTGAGTAATCAAGGGAATAGTTCTACTGACCTTTGTGCATCCCCAGTACGTAAGACAAAAGCCATGCAAATGGTAGAGGACGAAGAGGAAGGGCTCACAGACCTTGAGGTGGTCACCGTGGCTGAGATTTTCATGCCCAATACTGCTGCTGCAGACATGTATCTGGCAATGTGCAATAACCCCATGCGGCGGCTGTGGTTGGAGGCTCAGATATGTGAAGAAATAGGAACACGGGCAGCTTTATTCGGTATATAGTCATATCTGAGTATCTCTATGCACGTCGATGGTTCCCTGTCTCATAGTCCAACCGCAAGGCTTCAGCAATTGCATCACGCCTATATGCTGCCCTTGTGGATTCTGCTCGTGTGATGCCTACATGAGGTTGCTCCTGCACATGCTCTTTTTGAACTGCATGAGGACCTTTCCCCCCATCCCATTCCATATCATCATCAATGTCATGGGTGCGGATAAAGTTATGCAAGATGCAAAGAGCAGAGATGATACGACCCTGCACTGCAATTGGGAACTCATTTGCAAATTGTAGCATGGCAAATTGTTTCTGAGATACCCCAAAAATCCTTTCAACCACATTTCGTGCCTGTGTGTGTCACAGATTGAACAGTTCTTTGATAAATATTGGACATAATAAGCCTATGGTTCCACAACTCACTTGTGCTGACTAGCCTCCCACTCCCGGAGATGGTAGCGAACACCTCGATATGGGACAAGCAATGCATCACATGAGGCAAACCCAGCATCAGCAATGTAGTACTTCCCAGCTGGTATCTTCAGGTCATGGCACCATGCATCCTCAAAGATTGCACCATCATATGCACTACCCTCCCAGCCAGCAAGGACATAGCAAAAATGCATGTCAAATGTACATGCTGCAAGCACATTTTGGGTAACCCCCCCTTTCCTGTTCCGGTAATGTGCCTTGTCCTCACTGGGTGGATGAACATCCAGATGTGTCCCATCAATTGCACCTAGTGTGTCCTGAAAGTATGGAAAAAGCTTTGGGTTGCTCTCAATCTCTTCAGCAAGTGGTGTGTTCTCGTCAGGGAGTTGGACATAGGTATTATAGAATGGGGTCGTGGTGAGAGCTTCGAGTACTCTGTGAAAGCATCTAGGGACATGGTCAAAACAGGTGATCATATATGGTGTCTCCACTTCGCTGAAAGCATTCAGCAAGTTTCCTATTAGACAGGTTGGTTATGGCTGTGTACAAGAAAATAGCAACTTGTTCCTCCAAGCAAATGTAGCGGGTATGGCCCAGTAGACTTTTGCTTGCAAGCTCCAGGCACAACGCTTGAAATACATGTTTATGCATGCCAAGTTGGTCCTTCATACATTGTGGATTGCCATCCAGAAGTTCCTTCACCTAGCCCCATCCTGACAGTACTGAATTATGGTGTGGTTTTTTATCTAAGTACCTTTTTTGATGGAATGTTGCCGTATTAGCAAGGGCACCAGTAAGCAACAACAAAGCGGCCTTTCAGTGTTTCTGGAGCCTCTCCAACATGCCCAGTCTCAATCAGGAATGTACTGGCGCCATTGCTTTCTTCGAAATGGTGTGGTGGCAGTGGTGCAGAGGAAAAATTCTGTGTCACATGACAGAATTTCAGTTTGGAGTGTTCGGCTGCCTTCGGTGAAATTGAGCAAAATCACGCATTTTGAGTGTCGTGTTCGGTGGGCTGAAACTGAGCAAATGAGATCACAATACTGCACCACCCGAATTGACATTGTGTTTTCTAATTGCAAATTACAATTCCGCCGCCGAACGAGCTCTTAGAACACTATTTGTGCTTCGGCATGCTGTAAAGGACAATAGAGCATCAATAGAAATTAGGTTTTACCAATAGCTACTGATCAATGTCATTTGTTCATGGTCTTCTCAATAAGAAACCTTGAATTGAGCTATTATCACTGCACTTCGCTCCAGATTACGGTCGACCAATATCTGGATGATTTTTCGATTGGAGCTCTCTTGGACCCATACCACCACCTTCTATAATTTTCCCACGGTCTGACAGGCCTAGTTCAGCCTCGCAGACCCAAGGACAGGCCCAAGACAGCTAAGTCTTCTCTCTTTTCGCACGTGCACTGATACATCCACACGCATCCACGAAAATCAATGCCGACCCCCCCACCATTCCTGCTAGTTTGCAATTGCAGGGAGTGGGGACTTTGGCGCCCAACCAAGTCATCCCGCAAAACAGAAACATCCACTCGCCGACACCTGCACCCGATCCAGGTGACCCAGTAGCCATTCTGAACACCAGAGAGATTAGTGAAAGCAACAAAACCGACATATCTGCTCTAGCCACAGCACTCAAATCCTTTGGCGACTTCAAATGTGGCACCTCCTGGAACCTAGGCAAGGAAGGCGCTACACAGCTGGTCACCATCACTAAGCTGCTGAGAGAGGCATCGCACCTGTACGGCAACAACAGAGTTGCGACCCACGCCAACCTGTGACAGACTGTCACCGACATCAAAGAAGCAGTCGCCTCTGCCCATGGTCAGCCCTCCTCAGCCCCGGCCGGAGTCTCCTATGCCGCTGCCGCCAAACGAGGCCTAAGCACAGTATCCCAGGGCAACATTCAAAAGCAGAAGATGGTTGCAGAGCTGCAGCAGAAGCAGATTTTCTTATCGATGAAGAATGTTCCGAAGGATGCTGCCATCTTCAAGTGGGAGCCGGCAGTTATCACACAGTACTGTAGCGATATTATTGCTAACTATTTTGAGGACAGCCCAGACGACGCCATGCCAATAGCCACACCTCTCCAAGGCATCACCAAGTCGGCAATTGGCAACATCACGCTTACCTTCAAGTCTGCGGCAGACTCGACACTGAAACGCTCATTCGCGGTCGTGGCACACAATGTCCCCATGTCATTCTGGTCCAAAATAGAGGATCTGAAACAAGCTATAGATGATCTCGAAACAGGTAACACTGACAATGCGCTGGATGGGTGACAAATGGCCAACATAGCCTGGCTCAGCAGCATGGACTCCCGTGACAGGACCAAGTGCAGCCCACTTATGATCAGCTACAAAACTAAGGCAGCGGCAAATGCGGCTATCAAAAATGGACTAGTTATTGAGGGTGTACTCTGCAACATGAGCATCTATATCCCGCGACCCCCACAATGCTTCCAGTGCCAAGACTGGGGCCACCGGGCAACGGGGTGTACAGGGGAGGCACACTGCGGCCGATGCACTGGGCCACATGCCACTAACAACCACACCTGCTCACACAATCTACCATGCCCCCAGGACAAAGCTGTGGCATCGACAGACCCAAGTGCGCCAATTGTCAAGGCGACCATCCTAGCTGGACCCACACATGCCCGGCAGCAAAGGCCGCCATTGAAGCTCAAACATATAAGGATGAGTACACAACAGGAAAATATGAAGCTCACATGCCCTTCACCTTTGCAGATGTTGACTATAGCCCAAACCGACGCACTGCTACACAACCCCATACTCCCTCTCCGCATCCCGGCCAATCCCAACTCCAGATCAACTACATTCCTGCTACCTCCCCCTTGGGCCCCAATGTCTGAACACGCCCAAAGGAAGAACCTGTGAATCAAACAGCAAAATTGCAAGCATTCTAAAGACATCACCCTCTCTCTCCTGAACATGTGTAAAGGATGTTGATCTTAAGACCTTGTATCACAAGGGTACTACAGAACTTGACCAATGAGTGGTATTCTGAATGCTACGTAGTGACAGGTAAGAGTAAGATGCGATGGGAACCGCTGGCCAGTTCCCACGCATAAACTATACAGTGGGTCCCTAAGGGTCCCACTGGGATTATGTAATAACTATTGTACATGTAGATACATAGGTTATTTACACCCTCCCCCTCTATAGACAACTATAGGGGTCAACTACGACTCATAGAGGTCATCCATAATGGAGTCCTCTAGAGTGGCTGATACGATGACGTCATCATCGTACGGGGCCAGTGGAGCATGTGACTCCTCCAGGGGCACCTCCACGTCATCGGTGGTGATGGGGTGAGGCTGGTCGGCGTCGCCACTAGCGACGGTACCTGCTTGGGTGGGTTGAGCTGAGCGTGAGTGAGGGGTCGCGGCACCGCGGCCCTCACATGGCTGGTCTCGAGGACCTTTTGTTGGCCCTCACGGGCGGCAGCACTGAATGCTGCTCCGGTGATGCTGCGTTGAACATAGTGTTCAATGCGTGCCACTCGCTCGCGAATGACCCCCGTGTGGCGGGCCAACCATCTTGCGATCTCGGCGAGGGGGATGTCGGGGCTGGTTTGGCCCCCAACGGGGAATGGGCCCGTGATGGAGAGCCACAGGGTGGTTGTCAGGGTTCACGCATTTCCTTCCACAAGTTTCTATTTCCTTCCATGAGTTTCCATAACCTTCCGTCACATTCTGTCACATGTCACATTCTGTCACATTCCGTCACCTTCCGTAACCTTCTACAAGTTTCCGTCTCCCCTATTATGTAAGCCTTGCCAGCACTATAAGACTGTAGCCTGTGTGGTGGCGTTTCCTCAGCTTGATCTCTGAGGATACCCACTACACAGGCAAGTCCCCATGTATCTATCGTTGGTAGAGTTATAAACTGAGGATACCCACTACACAGTTGGTCATTGTCCTAGTATCGGCTCTTATCTCCTTGAGTATCTTTGGTTGTGGCTTCGTCATTAGTGTTGCCCTCACAGAAGATCAAGCTCATAGGACGACCCCACACACTTTTCTTAACCAGCCTTCATCTCAGCCTATGGCAGACCAACTCCCAGACGCATACTGGGACTCCCTGGGTGACCATGGGCCATTTCTTCGAGGCCTCCTTTCCAGCCAAGCACAGCAGCTGCAGCAACTTCAACTGCAGAATCAGGAACTGCACAGTCAGATTGTTAACGTTCACGACCACTTAGCCAATGCTGCCGCCAACGCTGCTGTTGCTGCTGCTCAAGCCCTTGCGCCCTCAGTACCTCACAGTGTCCCTCCATCTACTCACTCTATCAAAGCAGCGGAACCGGAGAAGTTCAATGGAGACCGTGCAGAGACTGAAGGGTTTATCAGGTCTATCAGATTGTCCATCGCTGTCCAGCCGGCATCCTTCCCAGATGAGCGCACAAAGATCCTATATGCTCTTTCCTTCATGACAGGAGGCTCTGCGGAGATATGGGCACACAACGAGACACAGGCTGTCATTGATGGCACCTCCTCTATATCCACTCTGGAGGGGTTCATTAAACGTGTGGAGGAGGCCTTTGGTGACCCAGATCGTGCCAGAACGGCTCACACTAAACTGCATGACCTTAGGATGGCGTCAGGAATGTCGGCAGATGAATACACGGCTCAATTTGAGATCCTGGCAGGCAGGACAGGCTTTAATGATGAGGCACTCGAGGATGCCTATGCTCGTGGCCTTCCAGCAGGTATCCTTGATAAGATCCACGCCCAGCCCTTTCTTCCATCCAACCTCAAAGCCTGGAAGGAAGCAGCCTGTCAGATTGACCGCAATCATCGCCGTCTGTTAGAGGTCAGGAAGGCACAGACACCTCATGTCCCTAATCGCCCTCCTCCTGCCCGTCCACTCCACACTCCTGCTACGGCTCCTGTTGTCACAGCACCACCCAGTAATGCGACACCTATGGACATTGACTCATCCCGCCGCCGCACCGAAACACGGACCTGCTACAACTGTAAGAGACCTGGTCACATTTCACCAGACTGTCCTGAACCTCGCAAGCCACGAATCCGCGCAAACCTCACGGAGGCGGACATTGCAGCAATTGTCTCTAAATCTGTGGCAGCGGCGATGGAGGAACCCAAACAGAAGGTGGAAGCCCCTGTCCAAGATGAAGGAAAGGGTTTTTAGGCCAGTCAGCGGTGAAAGACATGCCCCGCTCGACGAATCGGTTTTCAGTTCTCGAAACATGTACAATAGGGATCACAGGCGATATGATGCATCCTTCTCCTATCCCTGATCGAACTGAAACCAAACCAGCCATGCCAAAAACCCAACCCATCGCTCCAGTTGCTAATGCAAACCTTCCAGTCCCTCTATATGTCCGTACTGCTGACCTCCGCCGATGCACCAAAGTACCTCTCAAGGTCCACTCCGTTGACACAGGGCATCCACTTGCAATTGACTCCCTCCTTGACAGTGGTGCTACAGGGATGTTCATGATGTGGAGTTTGTAAGGGAACACAGACTTCGGACCCGTCCCCTACCCCGTGCCATCCCCGTCTACAATATTGATGGGACCCCAAATGAGGCTGGCTCAATCAAGGAAGAAGTTGACCTCATTTGCACCTTTGGGGATCATACGGAACGTGCCACATTCTCCGTCACGAGCCTTGGACGACTTGCCATCATTCTTGGTCACACATGGCTTGTTGAACACAACCCAGAAGTTGACTGGCGTACAGGAGATGTGAAGATGACACGCTGTCCCAAGTCATGTGGGGGCAGACCTGTTGTCAGAGGGCCCACAGTCGAAACTGTTCCAGAAGAGAGTGTAGATCAAGAGGAGGTTCCCATACAGCACACCCGCTCCCTACTTGAGGAAGGAGACAGGACCTTTGTCATCTTTGTGAATGAGAGTCCTGAAATGATTGGCGCAGGCTGGACTGTCTCCCAACAGCTTGCTGAACGGGCCAGCAAGTCTGCACCAGTCAGATCCTTCGAGGACCTTGTCCCCAAACCATACCAGGAGTTCAAGGATGTGTTTTCTAAGGAGTCATTTGACCAACTGCCTCCTCGAAAGCCCTGGGACCATGCAATTGAGCTCACTCCAGGTGCACAACCCTTCAGCACAAAGGTTTACCCAATGTCACCGGTTGAGCAAAGGGAACTGGATAACTTCCTTGAGGAGAACCTGAAGAGCCATCGTATCCGTCCTTCCAAGTCACCTATGGCATCTCCAGTCTTCTTTGTGAAGAAAAAGGACGGCAGTCTTAGATTTGTGCAAGACTACCGGAAGCTCAATGATATAACAATCAAGAATGCCTATCCTTTGCCCCTTGTTCCAGACATCATGAATAAGATTGCTGCTGGAAGGGCTAAATACTTCACAAAGCTTGACATTCGCTGGGTACGCATAAAAGAGGGAGATGAGTGGAAGGCAGCCTTTCGGACAAATAGGGGCCTGTATGAACCTCTAGTCATGTTCTTTGGACTCACGAACAGCCCAGCAACCTTCCAGACGATGATGAATGACATCTTCAAGAGTCTCATCGATGAAGGGGTTGTGGTGGTGTTCATGGATGACATTCTCATCTTCACAGAGTCGCTTGAAGAACATCGTAGGATTGTACGACGTGTCCTTGAAATCCTCCGGGCCAACAACCTGTACCTCAAACCTGAAAAATGCCTATTTGAGCAACTAGAGGTGGAGTATCTCGGCCTCATCCTCTCTCAAGGACAGGTTGCCATGGACCCAGTCAAGGTTGCAGGGGTGCGGGACTGGCCAATACCACGTAACGTCACTGAAGTCAAATCATTCCTTGGTTTCATCAACTTCTACCGTCGATTTGTGGAAGACTTCTCACACATTGCAAAGCCCCTCAACCAGTTGACAAAACAGGATGCCCAATGGTCTTGGGATCCAAATGGCCCAGAGCAAGCGTCCTTTGACAAGCTCAAACTCCTCATCACCTCAACACCGATCCTTGTCCTCCCTGATCAAGACAAACATTTCCGTCTTGAAACAGATGCCTCAGCCTATGCCACAGGAGCAGTACTGTCCCAGCTATGTGATGATGGCAAATGGCGGCCTGTGGGGTTTGTCTCCAAAAGCCTCAATGATGCTGAACGCAACTATGCCATCCATGACAAGGAGCTTCTTTCTGTGATTCGGGGATTAGAGGAATGGCGCCACATCTTAGAGGGAACAAAGCACAAGATTGAGATTCTCAATGACCATCAGAATCTCACCTACTTCCGCACTGCACAAAACCTGAACCGTCGTCAAGCACGCTGGTCACTCTACCTCTCTCGCTTTGATTTTGAGCTGATCCATCGTCCTGGTCGTCATTCAGCCAAGCCTGATGCACTCTCACGACACGTGGATCATAAGCGGGGGGAGGAAGACAACCAAAATCAAGTCTTACTTACCCCTGACTTGTTCCACATCAAGGCGAATCCTCCAGAGGCTGGCGCGCAGTTAGTCCCAGGTGAAGGTGATGCTTTCCTCAATCGAGTAAGGAACTGTGTAGACCGGGATGAAAAGGTTGTCAAGGCTCTCAAAGAACTGGGCTCCTCTGGAAATTTGCGAGGAGAAGAGTGGTCTGAACAGGATGGGCTTGTCCTCTATCACAACAAAGTGTACGTGCCGCTTGATGCAAAACTACGACATGACATAGTGAAAGCGCACCATGACATCCTCTCACCGGTCACCCTGGTCGTTGGAGAACCACTGAACTAGTTGCTCGGAGTTACTGGTGGCCTGGGATGGGACGTTACATTGCAAAATACGTGAAGGCCTGTGACCTGTGCAACCGGACAAAAACCTTCCCTGCTTCTCCCATTGGCAAGCTTCTACCAAACCGTATCCCAGACCGTAGATGGCAGGTTATGTCTGTTGACTTGATCGTAGAACTGCCTACCAGTCATGGCTATGATGCTCTCCTTGTTGTCGTCGATCGCCTCTCAAAGCGTGCACATGTCATTCCCACCACTTCAGATGTAACTTCGGTGGGAGTTGCCCGACTCTTCCGTGATCATGTTTGGAAACTTCATGGGCTCCCTGAAGAAATCATCAGTGATCGAGGCACACAGTTCATCTCCCAGTTCATGCGTGAACTGAACAAACTTCTTGGTGTCAAAGTCGCTGCCTCTACTGCTTATCACCCCCAAACTGATGGACAGACTGAAAGGGTTAATCAGGAGATTGAGCAATACCTTCGACTATTCGTCAACCAGCGTCAGGATGATTGGTTTGAATGGATATCCTTGGCCGAGTTTGCCTATAACAACCGAATCCATGCCTCAACCCAGACTACACCCTTCATGTTGGACAGTGGCCAACATCCAAGGCTGGGACTGGAACCAGTTCGGGAAACTCGACTCGAGGCCCTGGATGAGTTCACAACACGGATGGAAGCGGCCACAAGAGAAGCTCGTTCGGCCCTGTCCAAGGCAGCAGAGGACATGGCACGCTTCTATGACGTGCACCATAAAGCAGCCCCAGTTTATAAGCTTGGTGACAAGGTCTGGCTCAATGCACAAAACATCACAACCACTCGCCCAATGAAGAAGCTAGACCACAAGTGGCTAGGCCCCTACACTGTTAATAAGGTGGTCTCACGAAATGCCTATGGTCTAAATCTTCCTACATCCTTTGGTCGCACACATCCAGTGTTCTCTGTCGTCCTGCTTCGGCCATATGAAGATGACCCAATCCTTGAACGTCATGCCCCTCCACCACCCCCCCCTGTCATACGGGATGGAGGCGAAGAATATGAAGTTGAAAGGATTCTAGACAGCAGGATGTTCCGTGGAAGGTTGGAGTATCTCGTGCGCTGGAAGGGCTATGGAGCTGCTGACGATCTCTGGCTACCAGCGAAAGATGTCTCTGGGGCAAAGCGACTCGTTAAGAATTTCACCGACAGAACCCAGAGGCACCTCAACGTATCTCAGCAGCCACATATATGTCCCTCCCCTTCCAGAGATTTCAGAACTTCACAGAACCTTCCAGGCAAACTCTCTTCGACTGGACAGCAGGCAGGGCTTCTACTTATGATGTCAAGGGTCCAGAACCCCAAAGATAAGCGATATCGGCCTCCGCCTAACCAATTCATTCCGATAAGCTATATATCCCCTCTCCACCTGTGACCGCTCACTTCCACTGCATCGACCCCACCACATCCATCAACCATGTCCTCGCCCGCCATTGAGCTTGTTGCCCTCCCCAGCTTCACCCAAAACCTCTCTGACCTGCCAAACATGTCACGTGTCGATCCCACCCTCCTGCACTTCTCCGGCTTCTCGTCATCCAGAGCAGCCAGTGAAGCCAAGCTACAAAGGATGCTTGACTGCCGTGATCTCGACGTCGCATGGTCTTCAAAGTGGTCCGTCAGCTCTGAGGACCTCACACCAGCGGAGAGTCAGGCGCCCACTCGCCCTGCACTCGCATTCCTCAGACCCCGACACAGACGAGAGAAAACGTACTACGTCGGCGACCCTGTCTTCCTCAACGATGGAACCCCCCCTTGTGGAACTCCCTACACTTTCGAAGGCTGGGTGGGGCGGCGTTTCCGTAACATGGCAGGAGAGCGAATACGTCGAGCAAGGTTTCGAGGGCCGCACTTGCCCATGAACCCCAATCCCCCTGAGCTCATCATTGACCTGCGTTACCAGGAAGGGAAGGGCCAGGAGAGATGGTGGTCCCGCCTGTGGCATACTTGGAAACGATGTCTCGGTGGATGTTGAGGGCTAGGTGGCAGCTGTGCTTGTCGGGACGACAAGCATTGAGAGGGGGGTGATGTCAGGGTTCACGCATTTCCTTCCACAAGTTTCTATTTCCTTCCATGAGTTTCCATAACCTTCCGTCACATTCTGTCACATGTCACATTCTGTCACATGTCACATTCTGTCACATTCCGTCACCTTCCGTAACCTTCTACAAGTTTCCGTCTCCCCTATTATGTAAGCCTTGCCAGCACTATAAGACTGTAGCCTGTGTGGTGGCGTTTCCTCAGCTTGATCTCTGAGGATACCCACTACACAGGCAAGTCCCCATGTATCTATCGTTGGTAGAGTTATAAACTGAGGATACCCACTACACAGTTGGTCATTGTCCTAGTATCGGCTCTTATCTCCTTGAGTATCTTTGGTTGTGGCTTCGTCATTAGTGTTGCCCTCACAGTGGTGCTCTGAGGCATCAGCACTTCCTGGCATTGACGAGGCTCGACCATTGATCTGTCAAGCCGAATAGGTCGAGTAGCCTCGCCCTGAGAGGTGATGCAACCCCTTTGACCCGGGGCGCAAGGGCCTTCAACCACATCCAGACGTCCATGTCATCTAGGTTGAAGGTGCCATCCATGTTGTCACGGATGGCTGATGGGATTCCTTCAGGGTTGTGTATCCAACCCTTTAGGATAGCCGCGATGTCGTGCGGGGTACCGCCCGCTATCACGAGACAATCCCTTTTGGGATTGCAAGTGCATTGTTCGCGCTCGATGTGTTTGAATACGCCGATCATCTTGTGCGTACACGTGAGCTGAGGCGTTTCTTTTGCCTGCACTATGAGTTCGACGAAGCGTGGGTCGTCAAGCGGGCAGACGTTGTACCATTGAGTACGACGCTGTTGGGCCGTCCCTACCGGCCGTGGTAGGAGGCCCGTCTCGGAGATCGGTGGATCTCCGAGTGGGATGAGCGTCCCCTCCCCTGGGTAGGGAGGGTGAACTGTCCCCGCCGGTGGAGGCAGGGCCATGCCAGGCCCGATGTACTGGGCCTCAATCTGTGCTATCCGCCGTTGAAGGGCGGGGTCGTTGACAGTGCAACGACGACACCACTAGGTAAGCGCTAATCGCGCTTTCCCTGGCAATGGCTAGCCCATTGACAGTGTTGGGGGTCCCGCGCAATTTCTTGCACTTTTTCTTTGGCTGCTCTGCCAGCCGCTGTGCCCTTTCCGGGTCGTACGTCTTCCAGATGGACGAGTCTGACTCCCATCCTTCTGGGACGCCGTATGCAGAGTTGGAAGGCGCGCTATGCCCTTCCATCGTTGTCGTCGTCAGGATCGGCACCGACAATTGGGACGCTAGCCCCGATGTTGCACGCACCGGCAAAGGCGCCATCGCATGAGGTGATGATGGCCCGGCCACTGGGTCAGCGGCTGGGTCATGGCGCGGCCTTTTTGAGGCTGCGTGGGTGAACTTGAGCTGGAGCTGGGCTGCACTCAGCTGCTCCTCAAGTTCTTTTATTCTGGTGCGCTTGGTTTCGAGCGCGTTGTCGCGGTCTTCGACCGCGCGTTCCAACTCCTTGACCTCCTTCTTGAGGTCATGGATGTCCCAGAGGGGCTCCTCCCACACGTCACACGCAATGGCCTTGGGGAACCATCCACAGGCTGCATCTACGGTGTCGCCGATGTCTTCGTCCCACAATTTGACCTTGCGGGTGCCTGTCGCGGCCCTTATGTGCGTGGCGTAGTCCATGCACGTTGCACAATCGTCCGGGTGGACGATGGTGAGGGCGTCCTCCCATCCCACGATCATCCAGTGCTCCTGGTCTACTGGAGCACGGAGAATATCTGCGGCCCCCTGTCTTGGGGCCGTTGCTCACGCTGTGGACGTTGACGGATCAACGTCCATCCCATCTTTGGGGGGCATCATCTTCGTGGGGATGATGGTGGTTAGCTTCCAAGAAGCGATGCGCCCTTGGAAAGATCTGAGGTGAAAATTTAACTGCGCCGTGGCTGGCGCGTCACGTGGTATGCACGTGACAGACACGTCTAGCGGCGTCTGGGGAGGTCGCGTGGCTTGCTCACCCCCCGAAGCTCTAGATAGCTATCTAGGGCTTCAAGGTCCTTGCAGGACGACATGGGTTCCCATGTCACGTCGCCTAGGTTCCAACGGACCTGGAATTCCAGGTCCGTCAAGTTTATCCATCGATGTGCGATAATCTCGTCGACGAGCCACTCCTTGTCGTCATTCGCTCCGAAGTCATAAAATGACTTGGCCTCATGACAAGGGAACAATTCGACGTTGTTAGCCTCATATCACCGTACGAGGCTTGAATGGAAGACCAGTGAAATGTGACGGCTTTTCAGCTCGTCAGGAAGATCAAGGGTCACTGTCAAGGTGTCGTTGTGAGCCTCGACAACGCGGTACGGCCCGATGTACCGCGGGACTAGTTTTCTGGCTCTTCCTTTCAGGAGAGTTAGGTTTTGTGTCGAAAGGTAGACGCGGTCGTTGGCCGTGTACCTGTTGCTCGCCATACGTTTCTTGTTTGCATGAAACATTTGCGTCACTCGATGCTCTATGATTGCATCGTGTGCCACCATCAGGTTCCATTTTGCCTGATGTGCGAACTGGGCTACCCCTTTGAACAGGGTGTCCACGGCTATGGGGAGGTCTATCTGCGGCATATAGCCGTGGTTCAGCTCGAAAGGTGCGAACCCTGTGGTCGCGCTGACGTTGCTGTTGAGGGCGACCTCAACCATTGGGAATTTCAATGCCCAATCCTTCTGATCCTCTCTGACGACCGCACGCAATATCTCGCCGATCGAGCGGTTTGCCCGCTCGGTTGCTCCATCCGTTTGGGGATGGAAGGCAGTTGACATGAGGAGCTTAGTCCCCATGAGTCGCTGTAGTTCACGCCAGAAGATCGACATGAACTTCGAGTCTCTGTCCGAGACGATGGAGTCGGGAACTCTGTGGAGTCGAACGACCTCCTTCAGAAACAGCCAGGCTACTCCCTTGGCTGACACGCTCGGCGTGGTTGGTATGAGGTGTACAAGCGACGTTAGTTGGTCGATGACTACCATCAGGTAGTCACAGTCGTTGGATTTGGGCAGGGGCCCCATGAAGTAGATGCCAATCGACTGCCACGGCTTATCCGGAATGGGTAGGCTGTGTAGTAGGCCTTTGGGCCGTTGTGGTCCGGTTTTCGTCATCTGACACCTCACGCACGATGTGCAGAATGCTTCTATGTCTGGGCTCATGCCCGGCCACCAATATGATCTTCGAATGTAGTTTGAAGTCTTCACATGTCCGTAGTGGCCGACTATCTGATGTGCCCAATCGATGATGATTTCGATCAGCTTCCTTCCCCCTTGAAGAACAGAGCGAGGGATGGCAATGACGTCTCTTTTGAGCTGGTTCTTAGTCCAGATCAGCCCATCCCTGATCCCAAATCTCGGGTGTGCGTCCGGGTGCGCCATGATTTTTGTGAACATGGTGTCCCTGTGGTACGTGTAGGACCTTAGACAGGTCTATGCCTTGCTTGACGCCCTGGTGCAGGGGCGCGCCGTCATTCCCTGCGGCGATGACTCTGATGTCATCATCGTCGCCGTCGCATGATGCGGCGACGTTCGTGGGCTCTGGTGAGCCCTCGTTTAATGTGGCGGATTCCATTACTCTCGCCTCTGTCTTCTCAGCGAGGCGTTTAGAGTGTCTTGTCGCCGCTGTTCGCAGCTTGATATACCAGTCGGTGGGCAACAACTCACCGTCCGGGTCTAAATGCGCATCTGCATTCACGAAGACGTGGTCCGGGTGATTGTCATCACTCATGTCATTCTCGTAGTAGCACGACAGGCAGTCCACTACCTTGTTCTCTACACCGTCAACATGAACGGTGTTGAAATTGAACCGGGAGAGAAACTCCCACCATCTGACCTGGCGGTCAGATAGGCTCTTCTGGGTCTCAAAGTACTCAAGCCCTTTGTGGTCTGTGACGAGGGTGAACCTTCGCCCCAGCAGTTTGTCCTCCCATTTCATGAGAGCCTCGAGCACCGCGATCGTCTCGTGCTCGTGAGTCCGGTAGTGTTGCTGAGCAACGCTGAACCTCTTTGACAAGAAGCCGGCAGGTCGACAGGTTTTTCAGTCAGGACCTTGGCCGTAGACCGCACTGACGCCGGCTTTCGACCTGTCAGTGATCACCCAGATCGGCTCTGGCACCTTGCGTCTACTGGACGCAGGATCGGGGCCTTACAGGCCAACGCTTTAATGCTTTGCCAGCATTTGTCTAGTAGTGGAGTCCATTCGAATGGACGGTTATTACGCGCACAGCCCGATAGTGGGGTGGTGTATGCGCTAACATCTGGCATGTAGTGTGCCAGATACTGTACCAGCCCGAGGAAACGCTGGACGTCGTTGAACGTCCATGGCCTACACCACTCGCGGATGCGTTGCATCTTGTGCTCGTCAGCATGTACCCCTCGGCCATCGATGATATGGCCGAGACACTCCATTCGGATGGAATAGAGGTCCACCTTTTTCTTGCTCAGAAAAGGTGATTCTTCCTCAGTCTGTCAAAGACAATGTAGAGGTGCTCTTCATGCTCTTGTATTGAGAGCGAGAATATGAAGATGTCGTCCATGTATACATGGACGAAGCGACCTATGCAGTCGCAGAAAATGGCTGTCATCAGCCGTTGGAATGTTAATGGGGCATTACAGTCCCCCATCTGTATCACCTGGCTCCTGAAGGTGCCAAGGATCGTGGCAAAGGCAGTCTTTGCTACATGATCCAGATGGATCTGGATCTGCTCGTATGCTTCTGACATATTGAGTTTTGTTCGATACCAACAGCGAGCCATGTTGCTGCAGATGATATCCTGATCCGGGAAGGGCGTGATGTCCTTCACCATGTTTTCGTTCTGCTGGCACAGATCGAAGATGGTTCCCAATGTACCGTTCTTCTTCGGCACACACAGCATGGGCACAGCCTGCTGCGCGACTGCCGGAATCCACCACTTTGCAGTGGTGTATCATTCTATCTTAGCCAACAGTTCCTCTCAGAAGTGTTTGGGGCATTTTGGTAGTCGATACTGCATGTGCTTGTTGGGATCGATGAGGTTGATCTCATGGTTGATCTCCCGTAGTGGCGGGAGTTCTAATGGAATTCCACTGACTAAGTCAGTGATTCGTTCCATCCATTCCTCGCGGAGGCGAGGAAGGTCATCATCCGTGAGGATGATGGTGGTGGTTGGCTTAGAAGCCATTAGGCGCTGTGTGCGTCTATTAGCTCCCGCGGCGTGTGGAATCACTTTCCTCTTCCCCATCGCTTTCACCGTTAGGTGAGAGTGTCTCTCCCTACGGTTGTAGGGTGAGTTCGAGGATGAGTCGTCCCGCAACTCGTCCTCCTGGCTTCAATGAGCCAGGTTAGGCTTCGGTGCCCGGGTGATCCTGCTCACCCGTGGCCCCTTGTCCTCGTTCGTCGATCCGTCGTCGTTGAACAAGACCTTGCCCGTGGGGATCACTTCGTTCCCCTTGCGGATCATCCCTGGGCTCGAGAAGACCAGGGTTATGCCAAATCTCCTTAGGAACGGTGTCCCTAAGATTGCGTCGTAATATTTAACGTTCACTATGTCACCATCTTCGCCGTATGTTTCACAACCAAATTTGATGGTCATGTTCATTCCATAGTTGATCGTGGAATGGCTGCCTATGCAGGCTAGCTGCAGCGCGATTGGCTGCTCCAGGGAGAATGTCTTCATCCCTGTAGCTCGTGTGAATTCGGGGGATAGCAGTACCCCTTCGCTGCCGCTATCTAGCAGGCAGTGGGCTTTTACGCCGTTTATTTCCCAGTACCCCGATAGGGTACGGTTCTCGCTGCACGGGCATGTTCGCTGCGTCCTGTGTTAGCTTCGGTGGTGATACACCGGCTTGGCCGCCTTGTCTGGCGTGACCGACGTGTGTTCCGCCATGACTTTCGTGGCGGTTTCGTCCTCCGGCGCGAATCTGATCGCGCTGGACCTGTCGGTGGTGTCTTCCACCTCCTCGTCCCATTCATAGTATTGGGATGGCCCGGGGTCCCACTCTTCAGCGGGCGCATCTCTGTTGTCCGGAGTGTTGTTGGGTTGGGGATCACCCTCCCCCTCTTCATCAATCTGTTGAAGAGAATTTTGACTGAGATCCGTCTCCGGATCCTCGGCTTCACCGTCATGCCTCACGGCCGCTGTCCTTATACCGGATCTAAGCCGGGGGCATTCTGCCTTCTTGTGGCCAGGTTGGCCGCATTCAAAGCATGTGGTGTTGCTTTGGCTGCCGCTGGGCCGATCGTTAGGCCAGCCCAACGCTTTCGTTGGTGGGGCAGGTCGTGGGGACGACCCTGACGCTTGAGGCTGTTTAGCTTCAGGCGGGCGTCCTGCTTGTGCTGGGCGTGGGGGCAGCAGCCGTTGTCCTGTTCCGCTTCTTGAGAACAGGTTGGGCCTGGTCAGGCCCACTTGTGTCAACGGCTTGCTCCCTGTGAGCCAGGCAGCGCTTGCCGTTGCTGCTGCGCTTTCTGCGCAGCGCATCCCCATGTTGTATCGGGATGCCTCCTTGATCATCTGGGCCGTCTCGAAGAGTTGCTCTATTGAGCTGCTCTCGGCATTATAGCCCTTTTTGAGGACCTCGTTGCACAGCGTTTCGCGCAGTGCCAACACAAACCATCTCTGGAACGTGTAATTGTCTGGCGGCTGTATCATACGTGCCGCGTATTTCATGAGCTTGTTCAGCATTTCCTGAATGGTTTTTATGCCCTGCATGTGTGTAGGAACCAGCTTTCTAGTTTAAAAATCTCGAAAAAAGCATTAAAAACTCTGTAAAAGCCTTTTTCCCATCTTAACATCAGCCAATACACGCAGCTTTGATGGGGAACTGTTTTTAGAATATTCCTTGAATTTTCATGCATTTTTTCGCCAATTGTCCTGACCTCCTTGGCTCAAAACTGCTTTATTGTGTTTGACAAAGGCTATGAACCCATGAGAGTCCATAACTTTGTCATCGGCGCTCAATTCAAACTCCGACCGGAGCGATCCTCGAACGCGCTTATTCAGAGCCGCACGTCCTCAAACACCCACAACTCTGACACTTTGGCTCTTTCAATCTCAGCTGGTGAGATTGGGAATATCCGGTGCAGCTTACACAAGCCTGTACACTTAAATATAGTTCAAACCCAGCAGACACGTGACTTGCCTCATAGCAACCATGGCTGTGTAAGGCTGTGTGCAAGACTGCCCAATGATATGCAGAGCCAAAACTAGGGTGCATAATCAAGCAATCTTATTGGATGCTGAGCCTCCAAGCTTAGTGCCACAACCCCTGAAATAGGACCCTTGACATCATAGGGCTGTGCAGGGCTATGCAAGGCTATGCAGGGCTGTGTAAGGCTATGCTGGGCAGTGCAAATCAGGGAAGGTGATTGGCTATCTATTCTTAATTTCCTTGCACAAACACACCACTATAGTTGCGAGGGTGTGTTTTAGCTGCGCAAATATTTACTTATGACATCACTCGCCTAATAGATAGAAGCTCCCCATTTTATGTAATCCTGTGTAATTTACAATATAAAAGGAGGCCATTCTGACCCCCAGGAATCATCCAATCTAGCAATCTACTGCTTCTATCCTACATGTGACTCATGTGACTTGCATCTTACTAAGCTGCTAATCCCAGCTAGGGTTATTCACTTACTTTAGTGTCTAATTCCTTGTTAAGTAGATACTTTTCTGCTTAGCCACCTAGACTAATCCTCCGGGTGTAATTCTGGTAGATTATCAGGGCAGTCTATTTATAAACTCGCCTGCTAAGTACATTCCTTTATATTTTGGAATACGCTTGGACCCCGATAGTGTCCTTGAACCTACAGTCTTTTAGTTTATTGTTCAGTGCTGCTAAGAAACGCATTGCCTTCCATCCGTATTAACTTGGACTAGTTTTTACGCGGATTGCAACCAAGGTACAAATATTAAATTATTTCCGGAGTTGTGCTGCAGCATTGTTTAATAGTCTTCAAGTCTCGTAAACGACACGTTCTATTGAAGTGTTAGCAATAACACCAAAGTCTTGAAGGGTTCCAAAACAGCATGACCGCGTCGAATTTATTCAATGCGTGATGGTACGTCAGTGTGTGCAGGAACCTTTTTTGAAGGCCTTGCATCACAGTTTCCAGCGTCCAGCTGTGGACCTGGCAATCAAAGCGTTCAACGTTTTGAAGGAACCACTCCTGGGCTTCGCCAGTGAGGCAAGTGCCCACATAGCCGACCTGCATGTCTATGCTGGTTGGCCCTAGGAGGCAATTCATTTTCAGCCATCTTAGGATGGCTGCCACGAAGATTTCAAACTCTTCGAGGTCAGATCCCCTGGCATATGGTTCGGGGTGAGCCAATTTCACACTAGCTTTCGCTGGCACAGACTTCTCCGGGTCTGTGTCCGCGGCGTCTGCTAACGCCACGTGGATCATCCATGTGATCCCGTCGTACGGCTTCATTGGTACAACGTCGGCCTGGTCAGGGATTCCCTGGCCTTCCGTTGGGGCAATGGATCGCTCACGCAGCTGTGACGTCGCACGGGGCAGGCTGTTATATGCCCTGACGGGCCCCGGGCCCGGATCGGGCTCGGGATCGGGAGCATTTTGTGCTCTCGGTTCCGGGGGCGTTTTGTGCCTGGTGTCCCTGGTCAGTCCCACGTTGCAGATCCGCAGCCTGCTGTTGTAGGCTGTGCGTGCCTGCCGTGTGTCCTGTACGGCTCGCGTGAGCTGCTCGTTGGGCAGCTGAGCGGTGTGGCTGTGAGCCACTGTCTCTTCAGTGTTCTTCGCTAGTAGCTCGAGTGCCCGCGTGGGGCGGCGCACAGCTGCGGCTTCTTTATGCTGCCAGTGTGCGACTTCGAGCTCTAAACTCTCGGTCATCATTTCAGAGTCAGGCTCTGAGGCGACCTGATCCCTAACGATCTGTTGGATCGTCTTACGGCTGTCCGTTGGGGCAGCCGGTTGCTCTTGAGGTTCGTTCCCGAACCTTACGTCCTGTTCGACTGGGACGGCTGGCGGCGGCATTCGCTGCTTGTCCCGCTCCTTTCGGCGCGGGTCTTCCGCATCGTGACTGCGTTCATTGGCTGCGGACTGTCGCGAGCTCGGATGAGTTGTGTCGCCTTCCCCGCATGGGCGGAGGGCTTTCTGGACGTCCTCCAGCGTGGCTGCGTCTTGCAGCCTGATCTCCTCCGCCTGGTGGAGTTCCTTGCTGATTGCCATTAGGGCGGCGGTGGCGTTGTCAAGCTGCGATGCCAGCTGATCGTGCTTGTGGCGCATCAGCGTGCTTCGGTGCAGCGCAGCCTGCACCTGTTTGTTCAGGGCCTCTGCCGTCTCGTGGTCAATGGCGTGAGCCCTCGAGCTCTTGGGACTGGAGCTCGAGTATTCCGAGCCCTGACCATCGTCTGGGGCTCGTCCTTTTTGCCGTCGTCCCCCTTCATGGACGATTGTCGTCACTCTACTTAGTGAGCATCGGTTCGAGTCGTGGCTTTGTGCCCACCTCGACGTTGTTTCTCTACCATCTGACGACGGTGAGACTTCTCTGCCCTTTCCTTTGTCTCTGGGCAGAGAGGAATGGGGGGGCGGTGCCGGCTCGTTGCCCGGTGTCGTCTCTTCCTCGGCCACACTTGACGAGAGATGGTCGGGGTTTTCCTCGTCCTCTACTGAGGGGACGAGGGCGGTGAGATCTACGATCTCTCCGTCTTCTATCGTCCTGGTCTCTTGGTCCAGGGTAGCGTCAGCCATCGTGTTGCTGGGCTGCGCCTGGGGCGTGGACCTCGAGCTCGTTGCTCGTGTCCATCTTCGACTGCGTGGAATCATCATGCTCGCAGCCAACAGTAGAGGGTCTACTGGAGGGTCTCAATGATGTTTAGTCGTCGACGCAGCGATCTTTTTCAAGATTGCTTTGAATCCACTATCGATTGGTTGCATGGCGATCAACCGCAGGATAGTTCAAAAAGGTGTAAAGGATGTCGATCTTAAGACCTTGTATCACAAGGGCACTACAGAACTTGACCAATGAGTGGTATTCTGAATGCTACGTAGTGACAGGTAAGAGTAAGATGCGATGGGAACCGCTGGCCGGTTCCCATGCATAAACTATACAGTGGGTCCCTAAGGGGCCCACTGGGATTAATGTAGATACATAGGTTATTTACAACATGGCAGACCCCAACACCTGGGACCTTCTCCTAATCCAAGAGCCGTACATATACCCCAACTCAAAACTGTCGCCTGCCACCCCACACTGGTATATTATGTACCCTGCCCAAGATAACACAGACGATAACCTTCCCCACTCCCTCATACTAATCTCTACACGACTGACCTCCAGCTCTTTCCGACAGATCCAAATCAAATCACACTCATAACTGTGCTTTCCATCTTCTGCAACATCAGCACCATCGATATCTACAACATCTACAACCCCCCGACACAGACACAGCCCTCATACACCTATACCAATGGCTTGACCGCAATCCGACCCCTGCAACCACAGCTGCCAACTGGGCCAGTTGTTACAATACGATCCGTTGTAAGGTTGACCGAGGTCGGGAGCGAAACCCGAGGTAAGGTCCGAGATTACGGGGTGAGGTTTGGATGGGGAAGTCGGAGAGGGACTTGGCTTCAGCTTATGTGCTGCGCCGACCCTACGCACGAGTCCCAACTTCGGAGGCAAACGAATAAGAGGCGAGGTTTGGCTTAAGAGGCGAGGCTTAGAAACTAGCTAAGGATTGAAGGGATACGATAGTTGATTTTCAGACTGAGGAGTAGGAATGCATACAAGAGGGGTTATATACGAGCGAGGGTACAAGTCAGGGGCGAACATATTAGTGGAGGTCAGGGCGAGGTCAGGAGGCCGAGGTCAGGGAGAGGTAATATACGAATGATGCGTGATGGAGCGGAATCAGTAACTAAGGGGATACAGGCATGGGATCAAGGTCGGATATGAGCTCAAGCTCGGGCTCGGGCGCGGATAAGGATCATATGTACTCGGGCACGAATATCACAAGGCTCGGGCTCGGAAGAAGGTTTTACCGGTAAGTAACCGGCCAAAGGCCGGGTCCTTACACCGGTGATTTCAACAAACACAACCCGCTATGGACTGGGCCAAGCCATTTGCGACACTTCAGGTGCAGCAATACAGAGCTGATGATGCAACTACTAGCACAACAACACATGGAACTCCAGCTACCGCCCAGCACCCCCACGTTCCAGTCCAACAGCCACCACACCTGGACAATGATCGACCTCCTTTTCTGTGATGCCAGCATCACCCACAGGGTCCTATCATGCACCACCTCCCATGTCAACCACATTCCCACCGCCAACCATCTCCCGCTCCACACCATCTCCCGCTCCACACCATCCTCGACCTGGAAGTCAACAGACGCCACACCACCCCCAACTGCAACTTTCGCACCGCCGACTGGAAGGCCTTCAGGAAGAAACTCTCAGAGGAGCTTGAACAACACGGACTCCTAGAGGACTCAGCCCTGACAATGCCGGATTCCCTGGACCACTATGTCTCACAACTCACAACGGCAATCCAGTCCACCATCGATGCCCTGATCCCCAGGCAGCGAGCCTCCCCCTACATGAAGGGGTGGTGGAACCATGACCTCACCTGACTGCGACACAACTACACGCACAGAAGCAGAGAGGAGTTCCAAGCCCGATTCCCCACAGCCTGGGAAGATGCAAAACGGGCCTTGAATGAGGCATGGAATTCGTACATCTCATCAGTCCGGAGAGCTAAGGCGGATCACTGGAAAGGATGGGTTGAGGGGGCAAACGAGAAAGATGTCTGGATAGCTGGGAAATATGCCAAGAACCCCCTCTCCAACGGAGCTTGCCCCTGCATACCCTCTCTGGCTCAGAGAGGAACCAACAGACAGGTGCTCTCGGAATCACACACCAACTCTGACAAGGCTGCCTTATTCACGGATATTTTCTTTCCTCAGCACCCCGACTCTCTCCCAGACCTCCCAGAGGACAAATTTCCCCTCTCTCCCCCACTCAAGTTCTCCATGCCAGCGCCTCACCAGATCCAACGTTGCATCAGCCGCACGCAGCGGTTCAAGGGCCCTGGCGAGGATGGGATCCCCAACATTGTACTGAAAGAATGCGAGCACGCCCTGACACCACTCCTCCACCGCTGCCTCCTTGCAATCCTTCGGCTCCGCTACTTCCCAGAACTATGGCGCACTTGGAGGACAATAGTCCTCCGCAAACCAGGCCGCCCGGACTACACCATTGCCAAAGCGTACAGGCCCATAGCGCTTTACAACACGATGGGTAAGATCCTCTCGGGGGTTATGACTGATATTACAGTATTCCTAACCATACGCCACAACCTCCTCCCGCTCCACCACTTCGGAGGCTTGCCCGGCAGAACCACCGTCGATTCTCTCCTTCACCTCACCCAGCGCGTCAAATCAGCCTATCGTAGCCACAAGGTGGTCACCATTGTATTCCTCGACATCGTGAACATGTTCCCAAATGCAGTCACCAACCGCCTTCTCAAAAACATGGCAAGACTGGGCTATCCGATAGAACTAATCTCCTTCTTTGCTGCCATTCTCATGAACAGGAGGACAACACTAAGCTTTAATGATTTTTCTTCGTCGCTAATTTATATTGACAATGGCATTGGACAGGGCAAAACGGCTTCAATGATCTTGTACCTCATCTACAGCCACGGCTTGGTATCCATCCCAAAGGGCACTGAAGAAGATGGTGGGGCCTACGTCAATGACAACTTCTTCATGGTAATCAAGGACACATTTGAAGAGTGTGATGACGCGCTCAACAACATGCTTGACAAGCAGACAATGTGGTCTGAGGCTCACAACTCATGGGCTGAGTTCTCCAAATTCAAATGCCTAAGGCTTACCAGGCGTAAGAATATGACCCATACTGGCTTTGTCCACTGGCAGTCCCAACATACCATCAAATGTGTCCCAGAAGCCTGCCTCCTGGGGGTTCAGATCGACCAAGAACTTCGATGGCACCCACATGTACAGCAGGTGGTACAGAAGGCCCAGAACCTCCTCCTCTCCATAAGGCGTCTCACCCGTCCCTCCTTTGGTCTGCCCAAACGGTATGTGTGACAGCTGTATATATCAATGGTGCTACCAAAGCTCGAATATGCACTTCCTGTCTGGTACACCCCGCTGCACACCATCACAGGGACCCACCGCCAGACGGGATCAATCGGCCACACCAAAGTCCTAGAGAAGGTACAGAGGCTGGGATGCCTGCTAATCACCGGGGCATACAGGTTGACAGCTACTGACGTTCTAGAACTCCACGTGATGATCCCACCACTTCGGCTCCATCTCGACGATGCCTGCTATCGCTAGGCTCTGCGCCTGTCTACCCTGCCCAGTTCCCACCCCCTGTTCAAAGTGGTCCAGCACAGCACAGCACGTTGGCCATGAGCCCATCCCTCTCCAATACAGACCCTGCTATGGCGCTACAAGTTGAAGCCACGCACTATAGAAACCATCGGCTTCTCCAGGCACACCCCCAGCTGGCGGCCCCAGTTCATGGCTGGGATCAGTGAGAACAAGACAGCCATGGCAAGCAGGATCCGTACAAGGATGGACGACATCCAGGTCTACTCAGATGGCTCTGGCTTCAAAGGTCATATCGGCATGGCTGCGATAGTGCTGCAGACAGGTGAGACCCTGAGGTTCAAGCTCGGCAAATGCTCATGGCACACCGTCTTCGAAGGGGAACTTGTAGGCGTCCTCCTGGCGCTGACCCTTCTGGAAAAGCACCCCACAGTCTGTTCTGCACTCATCTCCCTCGACAACCAGGCAGCGATCTGGGCACTACAAAATGACCACTCACAGTCGGGCCAATATATACTTGATGAGATTCATGCCACCATTCGCAGGCTGAAGCGCAGGAGATGCCGGCTTCTAATCCACCTAGAGTAGGTCCCTGGCCACCAAGGGATAATAGGTAACAAACAAGCAGACTCCGAGGTGAAGAAAGCAGCCGAGGGCGACATCTCCCCTGCCACCAGCCTTCCACAACTGCTGAGGAGGCATCTCCCAGCAAGCATCGCTGCCCTCAAAGCAGGGCGAAAGGGCTCTATCATCAAGCGATGGGGGAAAGCATGGTCCGAATCCCCTCACTTCCAGAAGATGTCCAGGGTTGACAAGACAATTCCCAACCGCAAGCTGTACAAGCTGCTCAGCTCACTGCCATGTCGCACTACCAGAATTGTCACTCAACTGCGCATGGGGCAGGTCTCCCTCAACCATTTCCTCAAGAAAATCAAGGCTAGCAACTCCACCCTCTGCAGGCACTGCCGCCAGCCCGAGACAGTTGCACACTACCTCAAATACTGCCACAGGTTCACCTGCCAACGCGAGCAGCTCAGACATAGGGCGGGCAAGGCCGCCCACCCCATCCCCCGTCTGTTGGGAGACCCAAAGATTCTGGCAGAAACCCTCCAGTTCATCCAAGACACCGGTTGATTCCAACTGTACAACGACATTGCGCCTAAA
>WHVA01000467.1:0-90430 GCA_015179125.1 Gautieria morchelliformis
AATTGCATGGTCGTAACAGTATCATACTGAGGCTCTGCTCTAAAACTAGAGCTGAGCCGAGATTTGGAACAGAGGGCTTGGCTTCAACTTCATAGGTTGTGCCGACTCAGTGTTCCGCCCAAATGTCAGGAACAGGTTTTGGCTTAAGCTGAGGAATCAGAATTGGTATCAGCCAGAGCTTAGTGTATGAGGAGTTAGGTCGATATCTGAACTGAGGAACTAAGATACAAGATTGGGAGGTTTATATAGTAAAGTAGGATGCAGGTCAGGGGCATCGATGATCAAACTAGTGGACAAGGGGAACAGAGACAAACATACAGGGAACTATCTAAGGGAAATCAGAGGTGATGGAAAGGCACAAAGAGGAACTGAGGAAAGCTGAGTAAACCCAAGGGTTCCCGAGCGAGTACCAAAGCCAAGGCTTCGAGACTGTTACGGTACGATCCGTCGTAAGGTTGACCGAGGTCGGGACGAAACCCGAGCAAGGTCCGAGGTTAGGGCGAGGTTTGGATGGGGAAGTCGGAGAGGGACTTGGCTTCAGCTTATGTGCTGCGCCGACCCTACACACGAGTCCCAACTTCGGAGGCAAACAAATAAGAGGTGAGGTTTGGCTTAAGAGGCGAGGCTTAGAAACTAGCTAAGGATTGAAGGGATACGATAGTTGATTTTCAGACTGAGGAGTAGGAATGCATACAAGGGGGTTATATACTAGCGAGGGTACGAGTCAGGGAAGAACATATTAGTGGAGGTCAGGGCAAGGTCAGGAGGCCGAGGTCAGGGAGAGGTAATATACGAATGATGCGTGATGGAGCCAGAATCAGTAACTAAGGGATACGAGCATGGGAATCAAGGTCGGATATGAACTCAAGCTCGGGCTCAGGCTCGGGCGCAGGATAAGGATCATATGTACTCGGGCACGAATATCACAAGGCTCGGGCTCGGAAGAAGGTTCTACCGGTAACTAACCGGCCAAAGGCCGGGTTCTTACAGTATCCCCTCCTTATGGCCGAGACCCTCGAGGCCGTAATATGAACAAGGTTTGCCTATCCTCAAATCTAGATCCCGGCCCAATGTTAAGTAGCCGGAAAGGCGAAGCTTAAATCGTAGCCGAGGTTAGATAAAAGGGTGGGTAGGAGGCAGCGAACCCAAGTGCCAACGAAATATGGTGCGCCCTCAAGCCCTCTTCAACTCAGCCATCGACAAGAACAGCGTGAACAACGCGTTCGACCAGACACTACTGTCTGAGGAGAACGGAGCCTCGGGCGAGGTTATGCCTGACGATCGACCCGAAGTTGGCGCATTGCCAAATTGATGAGACGGGGGCCATCGACATGTGGCAGCTGTGGCAGGAAGGGCCGAATGGCAAAAAGGTGAGTCGTTTGGTAGCCTCATATTTTGCTGTTCGCTGACTTGAGTAGTACAAGCGAATGCTCTTCGCTTACCACCCGACAGACTTGACCCTATACGGGTACAAGCTCGCTGACGGGGGTCCTCGAGCGTGGCAGCTCGGGGTGAAGCCCGAGGCGAGGTGTGCGCGCTGCAAAGAGCGCAATTACACGTGCCTTCGCCAGGTGAGCCTCGACTTCGGCGTCGCCGACCAGGGGGCCTGCGTATGGTGCAGACGCGGGTCTTTAGGCTGTAGTAAAGCCTTAGGTCGTCGCAGCAAGGCGACCCCTGGGAAAAGTCAGGCGAGCGCAGCCGGCAAGAAGCGGGCGAGGAGCGAGGATAGCGAGGACGGGCCGAGGCCGAGGAAGGAGGCCAAGGCTCGGGACAAGGTTGAGGAGGACGACGACTCAAGCGACTGGGTCGAGCGGAAATTGGAGACGAGGGTGGAGAGGATGGAAGCGAGGTTGAGCGAGGAGAAGGGAAAGACGACTGGGGGGCGAGGCAGAGTGAGGGGAGAGAGGTTGGGGAAGCGGTGCAGAGTGAGGGGAAGGAAGCCGAGGTGGAAGAAACCGAGGTGGAAGGTCGGAGGGCGAAGAAGGATAAGAAGACGAAGAGGTCGGAGCGAAGTGCGGAGATCCGGGAGTTGATAGCGGCGGTGAGGGATGTGGGACAGAAGGTGGGCGAGGTTGGGGAGAGGGTGTGTGAGTTGTTGGGGGAGTTTAGAGCAGCGAATGACAGGATGAACAGGGCAGACATAGAGTTCATGAGGATAAGGAGGCGGAGGAACTACTTGAGACGTCTGCAGGACGCGAGAGATTTGACGGAGTATGGGGGATATGGGGGTCTAGTGGAGCGAAGTAGTAGTAGTAATGGGGAGGAGTCGGGCGAAGATAGCGAGGAGAGCGCGGAAGAGGATGCGAGGATGTTAGAGTCCTCTACTAATGGAATAATGGAATCTTTTCTTGGTCTTTTATTGATTTTGTGATTCGATTGTGAGGATTTTTTTTGTTATCTAACTACTGGGGTCATGGGGGTTAAACTAGGAAACGGTCATAGGGCAGTCAAAGGTCCTGGCTTGGCCGGGTAAGACTCGTGGAAGTCAGTGACCAGCTCCAAGGCATGATCAAGCTCGGAAGCGAGGATCCATGAGGTTTCTTCGTCGGTACCTTCGTAACCAGTCCACCTAACAAGATAGATTAACTTGCAGCTCTTGCGTCTATTATCGATATTCGAGTCGAGGATTTCGGAAACCTCAAACTCGGGTTCGCCATCGATAATGACTGGGGGCGGAGGCGGCTGAACTCGGTTCGGGATGGTGTTGGGCAAGGCTGGTTCGAGCATAGATACGTGGAATACTGGATGGACTGAATGCATGTGTTCTGGAAGTCGAAGGGTGAAGGAGTGAGTACCTGCTTGGGAAATGATCTCAAAAGGACCCAAGAACTTCTTGGCGAGCTTTTTGGTAGGGCGAGTCGTTCTGAAGTACTGTGCCTTCACAAAGGCGAGGGATCCTACTTGGAAATCAGGAGTGGGCTTGCGGCGAACATCGGCCGAGGCTTGGTAAGTCTTCTGAGCCTCGAGGATGGCACGGCGAAGTTCTTGGTGAAGCTCGTCCAGGTCAACCACGAAGTCTCAAGCTATGCCGAGGCGAGGTCATGCTCGGGGTGAACCGCGAGGTTCGGATGGTAACCCTTGTTAGCAAAGAATGGGGATATGCCGGTGGTTGCGCTAGGCGCATTGTTGTAGGCGAACTTGGCTAGGGGAAGGAGCAAAGCCCAATTGGACTGCTGATAGTTGCAATATATCCTGAGGTACTGTTCCAAGGTCTGGTTAGCACGCTTGGTTTGACCGTCACCCTCGGGATGATATCCCGAGGTGAAATGCAACCGCATGTCCAAGGCTTTCCCTAGGGAACGCCAGAAGTGCGAGACGAACTCGGAACCCCTGTCCGAGGTGACGTGCGAGGGGACTCCATGCTTGGAAAAGACATGAGGACAAAGAGATGGGCGAGCTCTTGCGAGGTTATCTTGTCTGTGGTAGGAATGAAGATAACCTGCTTAGTGAAGCGGTCAACAATCACTAGTATGGAGGTGAACTCGGATGAAGGGGGGAGCTGCTCAATGAAATCCATAGAGATGGAATTCCAAGGCTTCTCGGGAATGGGAAGTTGTTTGAGGAGACCATAGGGTTTGTGACGTTGCAGCTTGCTTCGCATACAAGTGGTGCACGTTTTGCAATACTCCTTGACAAGGATCTAATCCCTGGCCAAGTGTAATCTCGTCGGATCAGCTCCAAGGTCTTGTTGACCCCGAAGTGTCCCGAGAGAATGTGGTCGTGCTTGTATTGCAGGATGTGAAGTCGAAGGTCTTGAGCCGCTGGAACATAGGTTTGGTTGTCAAGCTTGAGAAAACCCTCGGGGTCTGTGGTCCACCTCGGGTCATTAACCAAGCCGAGGTGTGACTTGGCTATGGGGTCCCAGGGGAGGTTCGCTAGTATGTCAGCTCGGATCTGCTCGGTATCAAGCATCGAAGCGGCTTGGAGTATGACGGGAGCGAGGTTAGTAGCTCTAAGGGATGATGCCAGCTGCTGTTGAGTAAATACTGGCCGTAGGTTCTGTGGGTTTATGGTGGCATAGTCGCTATTCCCCTCTTTAAGGTAGACGTCCCATCGTCTAGTGAGAGAGTCAGGCTTCGTTCCGAGGCGACCAGGTCGAAAACGGATGGCGAGGTTGAATTGGGAAAGGTATTCTGACCACCGAGCTTGTCGACGGGTCCAAAGCTTCGTTGTTGAAAAGTATTCAAGGTTCTTGTGGTCGGTGATAACGTCGACAGGGTCGCCAGAGCCCTCAAGGTAGTGTCGCCAGCGTTGAAACGCTTCAAAAATTGCTAGGAGCTCCTTGTCATGAACATCGTAGTTGAGCTCGGTAGAGGTGAATGTGCGGGAGTGGAAAGCGACGGGATGAAGTTCACCTTCCGAGGTTCGCAGTGATAAGATTGCCGCTAAGGCATAATCTGAAGCATCAGTCTCTACGATTAGTGGAAGGTCAGGGATCCAGTGGGTAAGGATAGGAGTGGTAGTGAACGCCTTCTTCAACAAGTTGAAGGCCTGCCGACAATCCTTGGAAAAGTTCCAAGGGGTACCCTTGCGGGTGAGTCGGGGTGAGAGGAATGGTGATGTCGGAGTAGTTGTGAATGAAACGTCGGTAGAAGTTGGCGAAACCGAGGAACGACTGGATGTCGCGAACTTTGCGAGGTTCAGGCCAGTCTTGAATGGCCCTTACCTTGTCGTCCGCCATAGTGAGGCCCTCGGGAGAGAGTATGTAGCCGAGGAATTCAACCGAGTCGCGATGAAACTCGCATTTGTCTTCTTTGCGAAGAGGTTGTTGAGTCGCAGTCGTCGCAAGACTTCCTTGACATGTTCAACATGTTTGGAGGGGTCACTGGAGTAGATTAGAATGTCATCCAAGTATACCACCACACAAATGTCCAAAAGGTCGGCGAAAATCTCGTTCATGAATCTCTGGAAAGCAGCAGGGCCGTTAGTGAGACCAAATGGCATAACCAACCATTCAAAAGACCTATAGCGAGTCCTGAAGGCGGTTTTCCATTCCTCACCCTTGGCCACCCGTACGAGGTGGTAAGCGTGACAAAGGTCAATCTTTGTATAGATGCGAGCATTTTTTGGAGCATCAAGTAAGTCAGCAATCAATGGCAATGGATACCGATCTTTTTTCAAGATCTTGTTTAAACCTCGGAAGTCGACACACAACCGAAGTGAGCCATCTTTTTTTGCGAACAAACAATACCGGTGCACCATGAGGCGAGCGTGAAGGTCGGATGAAACCGATGTTCAAGTGCTCGTCGATGAACTCGCGAAGTGCTTTGAGTTCGGAAGCCGAGAGAGAGTAGATGGGACCAATAGGCGGCGAGGTCCCTTCTTCGAGGTTGATTTTGATATCGTGGGGTCGGTGGGGAGCTAGAGTGTCAGCGCATGCTTTGCTGAATACATCTGCAAATTCGTGATATACTTCGGGAACATGTTTCTTAACGTTATCAGAAAGCTCGGAAGAACTTTCTCCCGATGTTGCCCCTCTGGCGAGGAGCTCAGGCGAAGCCAGATTGAGCTGAAACACTTCGGACCCTTCCAATATAGATGCGCGCATGAAAGCGGGTGCATTGATTAGGGAAACGAGCGGTGCTTGCAACTTCAGGAGGCAAGTTCGGAGGCGGGGGGCGAAGATGCCGTAGGCGAGGTCGAAGTCGTAGCCGAAGCTGAGCGGGCTGACGTCGCCGTGGTCGCTGGAGTTGTTGTTAGGTCGATGGTCTTGAAAGTAATACTGCCCAATACCCAGTCAATCGACGGATTGTAGCGGGTGAGCCAGTTGTGGCCAAGTACCATCGAGCAACTCGAGTCGAGCGAGGTTACGTAGAAGGTAACCCATTGTTGTTCGCCAGTCGGAAAGCAAATGCAGAGGTCTAGAGCTTGGGTAATGGTAGTGTTAGTACTACCGTCAAATAGTTTCAAGGGTATAGGAGAGACAGGATAAACAGGCATAGAGTACTTCTGGACAAATCTGGATTCAATAAAACAATCTGAGGACCCGCAGTCAACTAATGCAACAAAAGCGACGTTGGGAAGCGAAGGCGAGGTTAGATCTACATTAAGGGAATATTTGGACAATGACTGAGAAGCGGAACTGAGTCTGAGCACACGGGTGAGGTTACCGCAATCCTCAGATCGTGTGGTTCCGAGGTTGCTACCTATTTTTTCACCTCCGTAATGGAGGCCGAAGTCCCCTCGTTAGGGGTCTTCACTGCCCGACCTTTAGAACCGCTACCGTTGGTAGACTTGTTCTTCAGGCAGTCCTTGACGATGTGGCCCTTGGTGCCGCAAAGCAGACAAAGGCCTTGGTCGACCCGACGTTGGCGCTCCTCGGGAAGTAGTTTGCCATCCTTCCCGAGCTTGCTCGAAATGTCGGGCTGGCTCTTGTTGTTCAAAGAGTTGTTGTTGGAACCCTTACTGCTGTTGTTAGTCTTGTTGCGGATCTTATTGTTATTGGAACCGCTGGAGGACTGGTTGTTGTTAGTGGCATTGCTGCTGGACTGATTAGCGGCGCGTGCAGGCTGGGAGCTACGACCATTGATCATGGCATTGTATTCCTTACGCTCCCAGTAACGGCTGTCGCATTCCAGCGTGAAGTTCCTAAGCTCGGCGAGGCTGCGGAATCAAGGGAAGTGAAGTAAGTCGTCCTTGATACTTTTGGCCAAGCCCTTGTAGCTGAAGTGTTGGAGGGCCGCATCATTCCACTGAGTCCGAGTCGAAGCTCAGGCGAAGTCGATAAAGAATCGCGCGGCCTTGTGGTGCTCTTTCATGACGATCTTCTCGAGGTCGATCTCGGCTTGGGCGACGTTGTCGTATGGGCAGAAGTTGAGCTCGAGCTCGGCCTTGAAGCTGTCCCAGTCTTTGAGCCAGTCTGGGTCGGGCTGGACTTCGCCGAGGATCGCCGGCTCGAAGTACTGTAGAGCTGAGCCTGACAGGTAAGAAATAGCATACTGCACCTTCGAGGCCCCAGTCTTGAAAGCTGTGGGCGATCTCGAAGTTGAGTACGCATTGAAGGAAGAAGATGCGAAGCTTGGCTGGTCAGTACCGTCATAACTATCCGGTTCCTTGACCTTGGCTCGTGCTTCGGACTCGCGAGGTTTCGCGAGCTTGATGAACACTCGATGCATAAGCTCGTTGTCCTCGAGGTCACCGAGGTCCTCAGGTGGGAGGTTGGGGAGGTCCCGATCGTTGTCGAGCCTCCAGAGCCATCACCTGGATCACCTGAAGGATCACCGGGGTTAGCCCTACCTTTGCCTTTGTTACTAGGCTCGGTGGGGTCTGCGAGGGGTATCCCCGGGGACGGTGGTGAGTCATCGGGGGCTTCCGAGAAACGTCGTTGTTCTGAGATACCCCGAAGGGTGCGGAGAACGAGTTATCATGGACATAGTGAAGAAAAGGGATACGTAGGGTGTAAGCAGTCTGAAAATACTGTTACGTTACGATCCGTCGTAAGGTTGACCGAGGTCGGGGACGAAACCGAGGCAAGGTCCGAGGTTACGGGGCGAGGTTTGGATGGGGAAGTCGGAGAGGGACTTGGCTTCAGCTTATGTGCTGCGCCGACCCTACGCACGAGTCCCAACTTCGGAGGCAAACGAATAAGAGGCGAGGTTTGGCTTAAGAGGCGAGGCTTAGAAACTAGCTAAGGATCGAAGGGATACGATAGTTGATTTTCAGACTGAGGAGTAGGAATGCATACAAGGGGGGTTATATATAGCGAGGGTACGAGTCAGGGCGAACATATTAGTGGAGGTCAGGGCGAGGTCAGGAGGCCGAGGTCAGGGCGAGGTAATATACAAATGATGCGTGATGGAGCGGAATCAGTAACTAAGGGGATATGGGCATGGGATCAAGGTCGGATATGAATCAAGCTCGGGCTCGGGCTCCGGCGCGGATAAGGTATCATATGTACTCGGGCACGAATATCACAAGGCTCGGGCTCGGAAAAAGGTTCTACCGGTAAGTAACCGGCCAAAGGCCAGGTTCTTACAGAGACCAGACTCAGAAATGGATTGTAACAGTACCTCCCACTTATGACCAAACTGATGAGGCCATAAGCGAGATCCTGGAGATCGCCTCAGATGCTCAAGAATTAAACATTGATGAGATTGATGAGCTTGACATGGAATTTGTGTGAGCTGAGTGTGAAGTGGAGGAGCATAAGAATGTGCTCATGGAAAAACAACAACTTGTGCAAGGGCGCAAGGAAGCATTGGAAAAAAAACAGCTTGAGGATGCTTGAAAAGCCGAGGAGGAACGGAAAGAACAGGAAGTGCAGGGTGAAGCTGCAAGAAAAGCCAAGGAGGCATGGAAGGTTAAGGATGAATGGAAAGCGTGGGAGGCAAAAGCTGAGGTTGAGCAGTGGAAAAAACTCGAGAACAACCTGGAAGCTGAAAAACGACGGCAAGCCGAGAAGACACCAGCTGCCCCAGATATCCCATTGCGTGTTGCAACCCCAGATGATTGGCTGGCCCTGGATTCAGCAGTGCCCAGGGCCAAGGCATTGAATGCTGAAATGGCGATGTTAGCAACTAGGGGGGCTATGGCAGGGAAGGTTCGGTAGAGTTCTAGAATCAAATATACTCTCTCAGTGAATTTATTGTCACTGATATATTAATACAATACCTAGAATCAAATATACTACATGATTTTCAGTAACATGCTATGTAAATATGAAAATACTACTCGCCTCTCTCAGTGAATTTATTGTCACTGAGAGAGGAGATATCCTGTCTCAGAAGGCATATACTTGCACCCGGCCCTTAGCCCCAAGGGCTCGCGCGTCGAAGTCATTTCAAACTCCGCTGGGTGCAGCCGCCTGTGAAAATAGAAATAACAGAATGAAATGGAGAGATAGGAGTGACTAGAAAATTTCGAAAATAAGCAGAGAAATGGATGCATGGTACAAGAACAGTATGAGAAAATATTGAAACACCAACAATAAATTGAATATATTATGCTTGATTTTGGTGCAGGAGCATAAATGCACCCAACACGCCCCTCAAGCTTAATATATTCCATTTCTCGTTGAGGATTCTCACTCTAGGACTAGGAAGTCCTTTAGTGAGAAGATCGGCTAGCATGTGTTCCGTTGGTAGGTACACAAGCTTAATTTCTTCATCTTCGACTATATCTCGGATGAAATATAATCTAATGTCGAAATGCTTGGTCCTCGTGTGTTGTTGAGTGCCATAGACAATGGCCAATGGCTGATTGATTGTCTGAATAAAGTTTGATGGGACAATTCAGCGGTTGGAATACTTCAGAAATAAAGTGGCGCATCCATAAGGCTTCTTTGCTCGCATGAGTCAGGGCAACGAATTCGGCTTCAGTTGATGATAGGGCTACTATGGATTGTTTTTGACAACTCCATGATACTGTCCCTCCATCAATCTGAAAAATATAAGCCGAGTATGAGTGCCTGTGCTCTTGAGAAGCCCAATCCGCATCTGAATACCCAATGAGGCCGTCTCGATTTTTCCCAAGTGTCAATTTGTAGTCCATCGTGCCTTTTAGATATTTAAAGACACGTTTGACTGCATGCCAATGTGTTGGACCTGGGTTTTCGAGGAATTGAGAAAGTAATGACACTGCGAATGCAATGTCGCGTCGAGTGGCTACTGCTGCCCACATCAATGATCCTATCGCTTGTCTGTATGGAATTCTTGACATCTTCTGTTTGTCTTCATCTGTAGGAAGGGCATTGGTCTCTGGATAATTTAACGGCTGGGTCGAGAGGCGTGGAAAATGTTTTGGCATCATCCAGATTGAATTTTTTGATGATTTTTTGGATGTATGCGCTTGTGATATTGCAATCGATTTGTTATTCCAATCTCTTTCGATTTTGAGGTTCAAAAGCCAGTGAATCTCGCCTAGATCTTTCATACTGAAGATCTGGGCAAGGTCATGCTTTACCCCATCGAGGATTGGTTGACTCTCAGCTGTGATAGTGAGGTCTCTACTGCCGTTGCAATAATCGCATGCCCTCTCGGTCCACGTCTGCAAAATACAGCTCCATCCGAAGCTGATTTAGTGAATCCTAACTTGAGAAATTCACCACTCAGACGTTTGTACCATTCCCTTCCAGACTGTTTGAGGCCGTAAAGTGCTTTCTTCAGCAGGAGGACATCATCTTTGTCTCCGGTCTCATATCCATACGGCTGTCTCATGTAAATAGGTTCTGGCAGTGTAGCATTCAAATACGCACTGTCCACATCCATTTGGTGAATAGGCCAGTTGTTCCTGGCAGCAATGGCACATATAATCCGTAAGGAAGTCATCCGAGCAACAGGTGCATAGGTTTCATTGTAGTCGACTCCAAAACTTTGTGTAAAGCCTTGGGCGACCATCCTCGATCTAGGTGTGATGGGTTCACCTTCTGGATTGCGTTTCCAGAGGAATACCCATCTATTTCCGACAATATTTGCCCCAGGAGGTGGTTTAACCACTTCCCATACACCTTTGTCGAGTAGCACCTTGTACTCTTTATCCATCGATGCTTTCCACATAGGATCATTTAAGGCTTCATCTGCATTGCTAGGCTCAGTCTGATTCAAATCCGGCAGCACTTATTTTGTTTTGATCGGAGGTCGAAAGTGTACTGATGGCAAGGTTATAATCACTGATGCCTCAGTGACAGAGGATAAATCTTGTTCGAATAATTTGTCTTGATGGTCCTCAATGTCCTCGTAAGCTAGTGTAGTGATATCTGCACCAGCATGTCTCTAGTTTGAGATCTTGTTACGGGACCACTTGGGGCCGGCTGCACCTGCTGCTGACGGATCTTCTCGCTTCTCCTTGTTGGAGCAGCTTCTTTAGGTCTGACATCAACAGTCTGACTGGGTTGCAGCTCTTTCAGACGTTCCTCTGGTTCATCATCATCAATTTCCTGATCTTTGCCTCTTCGCTGACTAAGCGCTAGGCATAGGTGCTGGCGCCGAGATGGCCTGTACCATTTTTCTGGACGTAGGTAGCTGTGACTCTTCAATAGAAATGATTGGAGCTTTGCCCCCTTCATCTCTGAGTCAAATATAACATTCCGCTCGACAGAAACCTTCTGAGAGTCAGGCCAGTAGATGCAGTGACCATGGCTCTGTCCAGAGATTCCTATCCACCGAGCTCTTTTGGCACGGGCTGCTAGTTTGTTTCCCTCTTTGACTTTAACGTAGACTTCAATTCCCCACACGTGTATGTCTTTCAGGTTCGGTTTCTCGTGATGGATCATTTCAAAAGGGGTTTTGTCTGGCAAAGCTCTTGTATGTGTCCGATTCCTAAGATAGTTGGCGTGCAAAATTGCATGCCCCCATAGGTCTTAGGAAGACTTGATTCCAATAGCATGGCACGAGCTCTTTCAACTAGAGTTCGGTTTAAACGTTCAGCAACACCATTTGACTCTGGGGTGTCGTGTACGGTTAACCGATGCTTCGTGCCTTGCTTGGCCAAATGCTGTTCAAATTCTGAGCTTGTGTATTCGCCCCCTCTGTCGGAAACAAGTGCTTTGATGTGCACATTCCTCTGTCGAAGCATCAAGGCCTCGTAGAGTTTGTATTTTGAAAATGCTTCCGATTTGTTTGCCATCAAATAGATAACCGATTCTCTTGAGTAGTCGTCGATGAAAGACACATAATAGGATTTCTGTCAATTGTGGAGTGTTGTGAGGGCAACACTAATGACGAAGCCACAACCAAAGATACTCAAGGAGATAAGAGCCGATACTAGGACAATGACCAACTGTGTAGTGGGTATCCTCAGAGATCAAGCTGAGGAAACGCCACCACACGGGTAAAGTCTTATAGCGCTGGCAAGGCTTACATAATAGGGGAGATGGAAACTTGTAGAAGGTTACGGAATGTGACGGAAAGTGACATGTGATGGAATGTGACATGTGACAGAAAGTGACATGTGACAGAAAGTGACAGAAACTCATGGAAGGAAATAGAAACTTATGGAAGGAAATAGAAACTTGTGGAAGGAAACGCGTGAACCCTGACATCACCCCCTCTCAATGCTTGTCGTCCCGACAAGCACAGCTGCCACCTAGCCCCAACATCCACCGAGACATCGTTTCCAAGTATGCCACAGGCGGGACCACCATCTCTCCTGACCCTTCCCTTCCTGGTAATGCAGGTCAATGATAAGCTCAGGGGGATTGGGGTCCATGGGCAAGTGCGGCCCTCGGAACCTTGCTCGACGACGTATCCGCTCTCCTGCCATGTTACAGAAACGTCGCCCCACCCAGCCTTCGAAAGTGTAGGGGTTCCACACGGGGGGGTTCCATCGTTGAGGAAGACAGGGTCGCCGATGTAGTACGTGTTCTCTCGTCTGTGTCGGGGTCTGAGGAATGCGAGTGCAGGGCGAGTGGGCGCTGACTGTTCGCTGGTGTGAGGTCCTCAGAGCTGGCGGACCACTTTGAAGACCATGCAACGTCGAGATCACGGCAGTCAAGCATCCTTTGTAGCTTGGCTTCACTGGCTGCTCTGGATGACGAGAAGCTGGAGAAGTGCAGGAGGGTGGGATCGACACGTGACATGTTTGGCAGGTCGGAGAGGTTTTGGGTGAAGCTGGGGAGGGCAACAAGCTCAATAGCGGGCGAGGACATGGTTGATGGATGTGGTGGGGTCGATGCAGTGGAAGCGAGCGGTCACAGGTGGAGAGGGGATATATAGCTTATCGGAATGAATTGGTTAGGCGGAGGCCGATATCGCTTATCTTTGGGGTCCTGGACCCTTGACATTATGAGTAGAAGCCCTGCCTGCTGTCCAGTCGAAGAGAGTTTGCCTGGAAGGTTCTGTGAAGTTCTGAAATCTCTGGAAAGGGAGGGACATGTATGTGGCTGCTGAGATACGCTGAGGTGCCTCTGGGTTCTGCCGGTGAAATTCCTTAATGAGTCGCTTTGCCCCAGAGACATCTTTTGCTGGTAGCCAGAGATCGTCGGCAGCTCCATAGCCCTTCCAGCGCACGAGATACTCCAACCTTCCACGGAACATCCTGCTGTCTAGAATCCTTTCAACTTCATATTCTTCGGCTCCATCCCGTATGACAGGGGGGGGGGTGGAGGGGCATGACGTTCAAGAATTGGGTCATCTTCATATGGCCGAAGCAGGACGACAGAGAACACTGGATGTGTGCGACCAAAGGATGCAGGAAGATTTAGACCATAGGCATTTCGTGAGACCACCTTATTAACCGTGTAGGGACCTAGCCACTTGTGGTCTAGCTTCTTCATTGGGCGAGTGGTTGTGATGTTTTGTGCATTGAGCCAGACCTTGTCACCAAGCTTATAAACTGGGGCTGCTTTATGGTGCACGTCATAGAAGCGTGCCATGTCCTCTGCTGCCTTGGACAGGGCTGAACGAGCTTCTCTCGTGGCCGCTTCCATCCGCATTGTGAACTCATCCAGGGCCTCGAGTCGAGTTTCCCGGACTGGTTCCAGTCCCAGCCTTGGATGTTGGCCACTGTCCAACATGAAGGGTGTAGTCTGGGTTGAGGCATGGTGTTACGATACGATCCGTCGTAAGGTTGGCCGAGGTCGGGAACGAAACCTGAGGCAAGGCCGAGGTTACTGGGCAAGGTTTGGATGGGGAAGTCAGAGAGGGACTTGGCTTCAGCTTATGTGCTGCGCCGACCCTACGCACGAGTCCCAACTTCGGAGGTAAACGAATAAGAGGCGAGGTTTGGCTCAAGAGGCGAGGCTTAGAAACTAGCTAGGGATCGAAGGGATACGATAGTTGATTTTCAGACTGAGTAGGAATGCATACAAGGGGGTTATATACGAGTGAGGGTATGAGTCAAGGGCGAACATTTTAGTGGGGGTCAGGGCGAGGTCAGGAGACCGAGGTCAGGGCGAGGTAATATACGAATGATGCGTGATGAAGCGGAATCAGTAACTAAGGGGATACGGGCATGGGATCAAGGTCGGGTATGAGTTCAAGCTCGGGCGCGGATAAGGATCATGTGTACTCGGGCACGAATATCACAAGGCTCGGGCTCGGAAGAAAGTTTTACCGGTAAGTAACCGGCCAAAGGCCGGGTCCTTACAGTATCCCCCCTTATGGCCGAGACCCTCGAGGCCGTAATGTGAACAAGGTTCGCCTATCTTCGAATCTAGATCCCGGCCCGATGTTAAGTAGCCGGAAAGGCGAAGCTTAAATCGTAGCCAGGTTAGATAAAAGGGTGGGTAGAAGGCAGCGAACCCCAGTGCCAACGAATATGGTGCGCCCGCAACCCCTCTTCAACTCAGCCGTCGACGAGAACAGCGCGAACAACGTGTTCGACCAGACTCTGTTGTCTGAGGAGGACGGAGCCTCGGGCGAGGTTATGCCCGAGGATAGACCCGAGGTTGATGACACGGGCGCCATTGACATGCGACGGCCGTGGCAGGAGGGACCGAGTGGAAAGAAGGTGAGTACCGTAGTTGTCTAGTCATGGGCGCTGCTGATTTGTCTAGTACAAACGCATGTTGTTTGCTTATCACCCGACCGACTTGTCCCTATACGGGTACGAGCTTGCCGACGGGGGGCCTCGCAAGTGGCAGCTCGCGACCAAGGCCGAGGCGAGGTACGCGCGCTGCGAAGAGCGCGACTATACGTGCCTTCGGGCCGTTAGTCTCGACTTCGCCTCGCCGACCAGGGTGCCTGCGTGTGGTGCAGGACCCGTTCCTTGGGCTGTAGCATCGCCCAAGGTCGCCGCAGCAAGGCGACCTCAGGGAAAGGTCAGGCAGGTCCAGCGAGCAAGAAGCAAGCGAGGAGCGAGGAGGCCGAGGGTGAACCGAGGCCGAGGAAAGGGGCCAAGGTTCGAGCCGAGGTGGATGACGATGACAACAACTCGAGCGTAACCTCGAGACGAGGGTAGAGAGGATGGAAGCGAGGTTGAGCGAGGAGAAGGGTAAGGAGACTGGCGAAGCGAGCAGAGGGAGGAGACAGAGGTCGGGGAAGTGAGGCAGAGTGAGGGGAAGGAAACCGAGGTTGGAGGTCGGAGGGTGAAAAAGGACAAGAAGACGAAAAGATTGGAGCGAAGTGCGGAGATGAGGGAATTGATAGCGGCGGTAAGGGACGTGGGACAGAAGGTTGGCGAGGTTGGGGAGAGGGTGTGCGAGTTGCTGGGGGAGTTTAGGGCTGCGAATGACAGGATGAGCAGGCGGATGTGGAGTTCATGAGGATAAGGAGGAGGCGGAATTATTTGAAGCGGATGCAGGGGCGAGAGACTTGGCGATTAGGGGGACATGGGGGTCTGGTGGAGCGAAGTAGTAGTAGTAATGAGGAGGAGTCAGGCGAGGGAGCGAGGGAGCGAGGGAGAGGATATGAGGATGGTGGATAACTAGTAAATGGAATAATGACTTTTCTTGGTTTTATCGATTTTTTGTGTTCGATTGGAGGGTTTTTTTTTATCTAACTACTGGGGTCATGGGGTTAACAAGGAAAAGATCATAGAGCAGTCAAAGGGCCGGGCTTGCCCGGGTAAGAGTCATGGAAATCCGTGACCAGCTCCGAGGCATGATCAAGCTCGGAAGCGAGGATCCACGAGGTTTCTTCGTCGGTACCTTCGTAACCAGTCCACCTAACAAGGTAGAGTAATTTGCAGCTCTTGCGTCTATTATCGATCTTCGAGTCGAGGATTTCGGAAACCTCGAACTCGGGTTCGCCGTCGATAACGACTGGGGGCGGAGGCGGCTGAACTCGGTTTGGTATGGTGTTGGGCGAGGCTGGTTCGAGCATAGATACGTGGAAGACCGGATGGACTGAATGCATGTGTTCTGGAAGTCGAAGGGTGAAGGAGTGAGTACCCGCTCGGGAAATGATTTCAAAAGGACCCAAGAACTTCTCGGCGAGCTTCTTGGTAGGCCGAGTTGTTCGAAAGTACTGTGCCTTCACAAAGGCGAGGGATCCTACTGGGAAATCAGGAGCGGGCTTGCGACGAACATCGGCCGAGGCTTGGTAAGTTTTCTGAGCCTCGAGGATGGCGTGGCGAAGTTCTTGGTGAAGCTCGTCCAGGTCAACCACGAAGTCTCGGGCTCGTGCCGAGGCGAGGTCGCGCTCGGGGTGAACTGCGAGGTTCGGATGGTAGCCTTTATTGGCAAAGAATGGGGAGACGCCGGTGGTTGCGCTAGGCGCGTTGTTGTAAGCGAACTCGGCTAGGGGAAGGAGCGAAGCCCAATTGGACTGCTGATAGTTGCAATAGATCCTGAGGTACTGTTCCAAAGTTTGGTTAGCACGCTCGGTCTGACCGTCACCCTCGGGATGATATCCCGAGGTGAAATGCAACCGCATGTCCAAGGCTTTCCCTAGGGAACGCCAGAAAGGCGAACAAACTCGGAACCCCTGTCCGAGGTGACGTGCGAGGGGAACTCCATGCTTTGAAAAGACATGAAGGACGAAGAGGTGAGCGAGCTCTTGCGAGGTTATCTTGTCTGTGGTTGGAATGAAGATAACCTGCTTAGTGAAGCGGTCAACAATCACTAGGATGGAGGTGAACTCGGATGAAGGGGGGAGTTGCTCATGAAATCCATAGAGATGGAATTCCAAGGTTTCTCGGGAACAGGAAGTTGTTTGAGGAGACCATAGGGTTTGTGATGTTGCGGCTTGCTTCGCATACAAGTGGTACACGTCTTGCAATACTCCTTGACAAAGGATCTAATCCCCGGCCAAGTATAGTCTCGTCGGATCAGCTCCAAGGTCTTGTTGACCCCGAAGTGTCCCGAGAGGATGTGATCGTGCTTGTATTGCAGGATGCGAAGTCGAAGGTCTTGGGCCCCTGGAACATAGGTTCGGTTGTCAAGCTTGAGGAAACCCTCGGGGTCTGTGGTCCACCTCGGGTCATTAACCAAGCCGAGGTGCGACTTGGCTATGGGGTCCGAGGGGAGGTTCGCTAGTATGTCAGCTCGGATCTGCTCGGTATCAAGCAGTGAAGCAGCTCGGAGCACGATGGGAGCGAGGTTAGATCTACATTAAGGGAATCTTTGGACAATGAATGAGAAGCGGCGCTGAGTCTGAGCACACGGGTGAGGTTACCGCAATCCTCGGATCGTGTGGTTCCGAGGTTGCTACCTATTTTTTCACCTCCGTAATGGAGGCCGAAGTCCCCTCGTTAGGGGTCTTCGTTGCCCGACCTTTAGAACCGCTACTATTG
The DNA here is from genome assembly GCA_015179125.1 of Gautieria morchelliformis. NCBI lineage: Eukaryota > Fungi > Basidiomycota > Agaricomycetes > Gomphales > Gomphaceae > Gautieria > Gautieria morchelliformis. The sequence continues at coordinate 17,110 of WHVA01000467.1, forward strand.
GTAGACTTGTTCTTCGGGCAGTCCTTGACGACGTGACCTTTGGTGCCGCAAAGCAGACAAAGGCCTTGGTCGACCCGACGTTGGCGCTCCTCGGGAAGCAGTTTGCCATCCTTCCCGAGTTTGCTCGAAATGTCGGGCTGGCTCTTGTTGTTCGAAGAGTTGTTGCTGTTGGAACCCTTGCCGCTGTTGTTAGTCTTGTTGCGGTTCTTATTGTTATTGGAACCACTGGAAGGCTGGTGGTTGTTAGTGGCATTGCTACTGGACTGATTAGGGGTGCGTGCAGGCTGGGAGCTACGACCATTGATCATGGCGTCGTATTCCTTCCGCTCCCAGTAACGGCTATCGCATTCCAGCGCGAAGTTCCTAAGCTCGGCGAGGCTGCGGAATCGAGGGAAGTGAAGTAAGTCGTCCTTGATTCGTTTGGCCAAGCCCTTATAGGCAAAGTGTCGGAGGGCCGCGTCGTTCCACTGAGTCCAAGTCGAAGCTCGGGCGAAATCGATAAAGAATCGCGCGGCCTTGTGGTGCTCTTTCATAACGATCTTCTCGAGGTCAATCTCGGCTTGGGCCGCGTTGTCGTATGGGCCGAAGTTAAGCTCGAGCTCGGCCTTGAAGCTGTCCCAGTCCTCGAGCCAATCTGGCTCGGGTTGGACTTCGCCGAGGATCGCCGGCTCGAAATATTGCAGAGCCGAGCCGGACAGGTAAGAAATAGCATACTGCACCTTTGAGGCCCCAGTCTGAACGCGGTGGGGCGATCTCTGAAGTTGAGTACACATTGAAGGAAGAAAGTGCGAAGCTTGGCTTGGTCAGTACCATCATAACTATCCGGTTCCTTGACCTTGGCTCGTGCTTCGGATTCGCGAGGTTTCGCGAGTTTGATGAACACTCGACGCATAAGCTCGTTGTCCTCGAGGTCACCGAGGTCCTCGGGCGGAAGGTTGGGGAGGTCCCGATCGTTGTCAGAACTTCTAGAGCCATCACCTGGATCACCTGAAGGGTCACCGAGGTTAGCCCTACCTTTGCCTTTGTTACTAGGCTCGGCGGGGTCTGCGAGGGGTATCCCCGGGGACGGGGGTGAGTCATCGGGGGCTTCCGAGAAACGTCGCTGTTCTGAGATACCCCGAAGGGTGCGAGAACGAGTTATCATGGACATCGTGAAAAAAGGGGTACGTAGGGTGTAAGCAGTCTGAAAATACTGTTACGATTCGATCCGTCGTAAGGTTGACCGAGGTCGGGGACGAAACCCGAGTCAAGGTCCGAGGTTACAGGGCGAGGTTTGGATGGGGAAGTCGGAGAGGGACTTGGCTTCAGCTTATGTGCTGCGCCGACCCTACGCACGAGTCCCAACTTCGGAGGTAAACGAATAAGAGGCGAGGTTCTAGCTTAAGAGGCGAGGCATAGAAACTAGCTAGGGATCGAAGGGACACGATAGTTGTTTTTCAGACTGAGGAGTAGGAATGCATACAAGGGGGTTATATACGGACGAGGTGCAAGTCAGGGGCGAACAGATTAGTGGAGGTCAGGGCGAGGTAATATACGAATGATGCGTGATGGAGCGGGATCAGTAACTAAGGGGATACGGGCATGGGATCAAGGTCGGATATGAGTTCAAGCTCGGGCTCGGGCTCGGGCGCGGATAAGTATCATATGTACTCGGGCACGGATATCACAAGGCTTGGGGCTCGGAAGAAGGTTCTACCGGTAAGTAGCCGGCCAAAGGCCGGGTCCTTACAGTAGGAGCGTCAAATCGCTGTTGTCACCTGATCCTGACCCATGGTCTGAGTGCCGCGACAGTGCGTCTGACTTGCCTATCATGACACCAGGCCGATGGTGACGCTCAAAATCAAAACACAACAAGTAGAGGGACTGTTACAACCCATTCCTGAATCCAGACCAAAGCCTCAGCTTTGGCTCTCATTCGGGAACCTCGGGTTATTTTCAGATTTCTTTGGGTTTACCTTCGCACTTCCCATCACCCCTGATTTCCTTATTAGTTGGTTCCCCATTGGTCTGCCCCTTGTTTCCCCTGACTGTTGATCCGATCATGTTCTCTTCACGACCCTGCATGCTACTTTACTATATAGACCTCCAGTCCATGTACAGTAGCTCCTCAGTTCAGATATCGAATTAGCTTATCGTACTTGAGACCCTCTGCTTGATATCAGAAACTTGCATCTCGGCTTATAGCCAAGACCACTCCCGAAATTAGGGTGGAACATAGAGTGGGCGCAACCCAAGAGGTTGAAGCCAAGCCCTCCGACCCGAGACCCAAGTTCGGCCTGGTATAGCTGAACTACAGTAGGAGCACAACCTTAACAGATTGGTGTTCCCCTGACAGGTCCTTAGACTTTTCTCTTTGGATTTCCCCTTGTCAGTTGTGTGGTAGTGTGATCTCCACAACCAGCTAGGGTTGCCCTTACAAAGGCCACCCTTGCAGCCAACAAGGGTGTGCTATGACACCTCAATGGAACAGCTCGATTACCAGCCCAAATGTTAGCAACTCGGGGTTATGGCAGGGAAGGTTCGGTAGAGCTCTTAGAAAGCTAGAATCAAATTCACTCTCTCAGTGAATTTATTGTCACTGTTATATTAATACAATACCTAGAATCAAATTCACTACATGATTTTCAGTCAACATGCTATGAAAATATAAAGAATACTACTCGCCTCTCTCAGTGAATTTATTGTCACTGAGAGAGGAGTACTATCCTGTCTCAGAAGGCATATACGTGCACCCGGCCCTTTAGCGCCCAAGAGCTCGCGCGTCGAAGTCATTTCAAACTCCGCTGGGTGCAGCCGCTTGTGAAAATAGAGATAACAAAATGAAATGGAGAGGTAGGGAGTGAGTGGAAAATTTCGAAAATAATCAGAGAAGTGGATGCATGGTACAAGAACAACAATGTGAGAAGAGATTGAAACACCATACAATAAATCGAATATATTATGCTTGATTTTGGTGCAGGAGCTTGTATGCACCCAACACCAAATTCCTATGTACACTAGGGATCAGGTCCTGGACAAGGATGAGGTAGAGATGCTTGAAAAAGTGGAGAAGTGTTGGCATGACTATCACCAACAGGAAGCTCTGATCACTGCCCATATTTTTACAACAACACCAGAGTCACACTTGATATATCCATAAATTGGAGTCAGCGAAGAAAATATGGAACCCAATATGTGCCAAGCATGAGAGTAGAGCACTTACAGTCAAGGTTGACATACACAGTATAATGTATGAAATGAAGTGCAAGGATGAGTCAAATGTCCGTACTCACCTCAAGACTCTCATGAAGATGCAGGAGCAGTTGGCAGGGATGGATGGATGCAGGTCTTACTGACAACAAGCTTGTCACGGTGATCCTAGGTTCACTACCAAAAGGATACTGACCACTAATCAATGCCATCTTGCTATCAGCAACCCATGCACAAGCCACACTCACACTGTACACAGTTGTCCAGAGCCTACTCAAGGAGTTCGAGTGGCTCAAGATTGAGGAACAGCAGCTTAAGGCTACTGAGAGCACAATCATGGCCGTGGAGGGCCATGGAAAGGGCAGACATGCTGGCAGCTCTAATACTGGAAAGCCAGATATAGAGTGCTGGAAATGCGGTAAGAAGGGGCACATAAAGCAGATTGCAAGGGGAAGAAAAAGGAGAAGGATGGCAATAAGAAAAAGGGGAGCGAGTCAGCAAATGCTATGACTGATGACAGTGAGTGGGCCTTTACCACCGCGTTCGCTGGTCACGCACTCTCTCAGGAGACTAGCAAGTACAAAGGAGCTGAGATTGATGTCTATAACTGTAAGGGCAACCCTGGCTGGTTGTAGAGATCACACTACCACACAACTGACAAGGGGAAATCCAAAGAATGTATAAATGAACAACAGAGTATACAAGAGAGGGGATTCTCACCTGACAAGGGGAAATCCAAAGAGAAAAGTCTAAGGACCCCCAATGTCAGCGAGCCCGTATTATACTATGCTGCGCAGCCAGGACAGCACTTGGCACTCGCCATCACCCCTGCATCCCCCTGACCTCCCTGACCCTTGATCGACCCTTGATGCCACCTATTACGTGAGTCACTTGATTTCCGACACTGTTCCGAGAGTGGAAGTTGGAAATTGGAGTGGAACTGGAAAAGCGAACAGAACTGGTGGAAGTTCTCCCAGAAGCTGAATCATTTCTGAAAGCGGAGGCGGAGATGGAATTGGAACCAGAACCAGAGTCGGAAATGGTGTCGGAACTGGAATGGAAAACAGGGTGTCCCCTGACATCACCCCCCCTCTAGCGTGCTGCATCCTCGAAGCACGGGACACGAGGGATTGAAATGCAAGTGAGCGGATTCGGCGAGGGGCACCAGGGTGTGTCCTATAGAACTCGCGGAGTTTGTCCGGAGCAGAGACATCTTGCTCTGGGACCCATGAATTCTCCTCATACCCATACCCTTCCCATTTCACGAGGCATTGGAGTCGTCCTCGCACAAACCTGCTGTCCAGGATCCATTCCACCACATAGTGCTCTTCCCCATCTACAATTTCCAGTGGAGGTGGCGGACGAGCCTTCCGACCTGGAATTGGGTCCTCGAGCGTAGGGAGTAACTTCACCACGTTGAAGACGGGGTGGAGGTGGGACATGGACATCGGAAGTCAGAGGCGGTATGCATTCCATCCAACCCTCCGCATCACTGTGAAGGGCCCAAGGTAGTGGTGGGCAAGCTTCTGCGAAGGGCGCGTGGTGCGGATGTCGCTTGCATCCAGATACACCTTGTCTCCAACTTGGTATTCCGGGGCAGGAACCCGGTGTTGGTTGTAGTATCTTGCCATGTCATCCTTGGCCTTCGCAAGGGCCAACTTGGCTTCCGAAAGGGTGGAGTCCATGTGGTCTCGGAACTCATTGACTGTCTCGAGTCGGGACTCTGCCTGGCGTGGCTCAAAGCCCATCCACGGGTGTCGTCTGGAGTCCAGCATGAAGGGAGTCTGTTGTGTGGCAGAATGTACATGGTTGTTGTATTGGAATTCCGCCAGTGGAAGTAACTCATCCCAGTCATCCTGCCTCTCATTGACAAAGAGGCGGAGATATTGCTCCAACTCCTGATTGACCTGTTCTGTCTGTCCGTCACCCTGCGGATGGTATGCTGTGGTGGTAGCCAGCTTTATGTCAAGCAGGCGGTAGAGCTCCTGAGTCAGTTCCGCGACAAACTGTGGACCTCGGTCGGAAACGACTTGCTTCGGGAGCCCATGCAACTTCCAGACATGCGCAAGGAACAGGCGGGCCGCTCCAAGGGCCGTGATCGTTGTGTGCATCGGAATGAAGTGGGACACCTTGCTTACCGAGTCCACGACGTTCATGATTGTGTCGTAGCCATGGGACTCTGGGAGTTCAACGATGAAGTCAACACTGATGGTGTCCCAGCGGGATTCCGGAATCAGGAGTGGAACAAGTTCTCCGACGGGTGGATGTCGTTGCGCTTTGGTTCGGAGACAAAGGTCACATGTCTTCATGTACTGTCCAATGTAGCAGGACATCTGAGGCCACCAGTAGTTCTGAGCCACTAATTCCAGCGTCTTCCACCTGCCAGCATGCCCAGTGACCCATGTGTCATGGTTCTGGGACACGATGTGGCGGCGGAGGTCCGCCCCACCTGGAACATAGACCTTGCCTCTGAAGTGGAGCAGCCCATCACGTTCCGACCATTCCACTGCCTGTACAGACCGTGAGTGCCCTTTCCGAAGTTCCTCCACCGCCTTCACCACCAACTCCTCCTTCTCTCCATTCCGGTACTGCCTCTGGATGTCCCGGAGTATTTCCGCTTCTGCCCCAACTGCAGTCACTCCTTTGAGGGCGCGGATTGCAAAGAGACTTGGGCGGAGCAGTATCATATCAGCGTTGTCTCCACTTCCACTTCCATGATCTGCATGGTGGGATAGGGCATCGGGTTTGCCCATGGTGTGGCCGGGGCGGTGGTGGAGCATGAAGTCGAACCGGGACAGGTGTAGGGACCACCATGCTTGTCGTCGGTTCAACTTCTTAGACGTGCGGAAGTACTCAAGGTTCTTGTGGTCTGTCCAGATCTCAAACAGGCATAGAGCACCCTCGAGGAAGTGTCGCCACTCCTCCAGCGCTCGGATGATTGCCAGCATCTCCTTGTCGTGGATCTCATAGTTCCACTCGACCAGACTAAGGCTTTTAGAGAAAAAGGCAATCAGATGCCACCCCCCACCATCTTCCGATGACTGTTGTGACAAGACCGCTCTGGTAGCTGTGTCGGAAGAATCCGCCTCGACTCAATAAGGGTGAGAGTCGTCGGGAAAGATCAGGACCGGGGCAGAAGTGATCAGCTCCTTGAGTTTGTCAAAGGAGGCCTGTTCCGGCTCTCCCCACCGCCATTCAACCTCCTTCTTGGTGAGGTCGAAGAGGGCACGGGCGTGGCAGGAGAAGTCCTTGATGAGCCACCGGTAGAAATTGACAAACCCAATGAAGGACTGGACCTCCTTCTTGTTCCACGGCACAGGCCAATCCGATACACCGGAAACTTTGACCGGGTCCATTTCCACCATTCCCTCCGACACAATCACCCCAAGATACTCTATCCGCGTCCGCTCAAATTCGCACTTTTCCGGGTTGAGACACAGGTTGTATTCCCAGAGCCATTCCAGCACTCTCCACACGACTTCCCGATGTTCCGACATTGTTTTTGTGAAGATGAGGATGTCATCGAGGTAGACGCAGACAACCCCTTCCGCTATCATGTCACGGAAAATGTCATTCATCATCGTCTGGAATGTGGTGGGACTGTTGGTGAGGCCAAAGAACATGACCTGTGGCTCAAAGAGTCCTCGGTTGGTGCGGAATGCGGCCTTCCACTTGTCTCCCTCCTGGATCCGAACATTATTGAAGCCCCAGTGGACATCCAGCTTAGTGAAGTACCTTGCCCCGCGGAGTTGTGTGATTAGTTTGGAAATGAGTGGAATGGGGTAACGGTTCTTGATCGTGATCGCATTCAAGGCCTGGTAATCCTGCACAAGTCTGAGCGAGCCGTCCTTCTTCTTGATGAAGAACACCGGAGATGCCATGGGTGACTTGGAGGGGCGGATCCTCCCTGTACGGAGGTTTTCCACAAGGAATGCATCGAGCTCTACCTGCTCCTTGGGTGACAGCGGGTAGACTTTGCAGTTGGTGGGCTTTACCCAGGCTCCAACTCGATGGCATGGTCCCACAGCTTTCGTGGAGGCAGGGCACTGAATGACTCCTTGGCAAAGACATCCTCGAACTCCCGCAGGTACTCCGGAATTTCCACCTCTGCTTTATCATGCTTCTTGGAGGCTTCAGCAAGGTGTTGCGAAATATTTCCAGTGGCGCAGATGTGTTCCGCTTCCGGTGGAAGGTTTACGTACAGCAAGTGCTCCCCCTCCACCAGAGTCTCTTCCGGGCTGAGTCAGATGACGTCGGAGTCGGAATCGGAATTGGAATTGGATGTGGGAGCCGGTTCAAATTCCGCTTCCAAGTCTTCTTCTGCAAGCAGTGGATGGGGGCCAGAACGACATGTCTGTATGAGCCGTTCGGTCTTCTGCTGCTCCTGGCACTCCTTCCGCACTTCCGACCGGCACATGTGACACTTGGCTGGGCACCGACTCATAAGCACCTTCCGAGTCTGCCAATTGATCTCTGGGTTGTGCTCCTGGAGCCAGGTAAACCCGAGGATGATGTCTTGCTTCCCCAGGCTGGTCACTGCAAAGGAAGTGCGTTCTGTGTGTCCATCATAGCGGAGAATTGTGTCTACTATCTCCGTGATGGACCCTGCCTCGTTGGGGCTTCCATCCACATTGAACACCGGGATCGCACGTTGCAATTTCCGCGTGGTCAGTCGGTTCCGTTCCACATAGTCCCGGTCCATAAACTGACCAGTGGCCCCACAATCGACAAGGGCGGGTCCGGATTTGACTTCCGCAGTATCTGTCGTCTGGATCTCCACCTTAATGACTAGTGACTTGGGGCCAGGGGTGGAAGCAACAACATAGCGCTTCAGGAGGCGTCTCTCCCAAGGGTGGATGCGGGATGGACGGGGTGTCGGATTCGGTTTTTGTGTGACTTTATCCGGTGGGTCTATACGAAGTGAGGGGAGTGGGGGCTTTTCATTCTCTACTTCAAGACAGGCAAACCGGTTATGTACAGGCAGCAGGGGTACACATCTCACCCGCTGCGCATCACAAAATCCGACGGATCTTCCGCTTCCGATGCACCATGTTCCGCATTTTCGGAAATTTCTTCCGCAGTGGGCACTCCGCTTATGTCCGCGAGTGCAAGGAACTGTGGAAGGAGCTCAATTTTCTCCTCCGTGGTCATAAGCCGGATGTCAAAGGCTTGGGGGCACTCACGAGCATAGTGGCCTGGTTGTTGGCATCGGAAGCAGGTGATAGTTCCGTGGCCTTTTCCGTGCATGCAGTCAACATCCATCGGGGCAGGGCTACTCTTCGAGGGAGGAGGGCTATGGTTCCTAATAGGAGCAGGCGGAGCAACCGTCGGAAATATTTTCCGTGTGGGAATGAATGCACTTCCAGGTTTTGGCATAGGTGGAGTAGGACGAGTGGAACTGCGCGTCATGTTCCGGTTTGTCTCCACAAAGGCCTCATTTGCTTCCCTGTTCCGGGACACCCTCTGCGCAGCTTGGTACCACCCTTCCGGGTCATCAAAATCCGGAGCTCCATCCCCAAGCAGCGCGACTTGGTTCTGGAGTGTCGGATCAAGTCCTGCTCGGAATTTGATGACGATCATCTTGTCGTTGTCATACTCCGCAAGGTCGATGAGCTCCTGGAAGTGATCGATGTAGTCATCGACCGGATCCTTGGCCTGGTACCAGCTTGTCCCCTCAAGCTTTGTAAGGGCTGTGAGCTGCTCGTTTTTCGGGCAGAACTGGTCGGAAAATGTTTTCTCGAAGGCGTCCCAGTCCCGGAAGTAGTTCCCCTTGCCCTTCGCTTCATGTCGGATCACCTTGTTTGCAAAACGGGCTGCACGGTCCGACTTGAAAAAGGACAATGCCCAGTGGATCCGAGCCTGGTCATTCGGAATGAGGTCTCCGACAATTGCGAAGTAGATGCTGCATGTGTTGAAGAATGCGCGTCCCTTCTCCCGATCTCCGTCAAAGTCCGCCGGAGTTGCGGGTTTGACCTTTGCTAACTTCGCGGACATCCTCTCTTCCGCTGCTTCCGCTTTCTGAAATCCGGATCATCCAGCATTTCATTTCCACCACTTTGTGGAATATCTAACTTAGCCAAAATTGCTTCTAAGGCTTTTTCAATCGCGTCGGTCTTCATCTGGTTCCGCGTCAATTCCTCCTCCATATTCTGAAGACAATCGTCCGGATCCATGTCGGAAGGAGAAATATGGGACGGGATTTCCGGGGTTGGGAGCTTGACGTAAGAAGAGGGGCTGTCGTACGCTGTGTGTGCAGAAGAGGTCGTGATCTCCGAGTTGCTGTCTCCGATTCCGAACGCACCTATGGCGAATGCAACGTGCAGTACGACTACCGGTCCTCTAGGGGAGAGACTTTTCTGCTGTAAGGGCAACCCTGGCTGGTTGTGGAGATCACACTACCACACAACTGACAAGGGGAAATCCAAAGAGAAAAGTCTAAGGACCCCCAATGTCAGCGAGCCCGTATTATACTATGCTGCGCAGCCAGGGACAGCACTTGGCACTCGCCATCACCCCTGCATCCCCCTGACCTCCCTGACCCTTGATCGACCCTTGATGCCACCTATTACGCGAGTCACTTGATTTCTGACACTGTTCCGAGAGTGGAAGTTGGAAATTGGAGTGGAACTGGAAAAGCGAACAGAACTGGTGGAAGTTCTCCCAGAAGCGGAATCATTTCCGAAAGCAGAGGCGGAGATGGAATCGGAACCGGAACCGGAGTCAGAAATGGTGTCGGAACTGGGTATGGTGTCGGAAATGGAAATGGAAAACAGGGTGTCCCCTGACAATAACTCTGGCGCTTCAACTCACATGTCTGCAGATTTCCTGCAAGGAGATCCCACCCCAATGCATTAGAGAGTATATGTTACCAATAATTATTAGGTCGGAATATTCCAACGTAGCTAAAAATTACTGACTCAGCATGAGAATTTTCTATCTCAGAACGCGTCCGCTCCAGGACTACATGAGTATATGTTGGCTAATATTTATTAAGTTGATAATAAAATATTATCATCCTAAAATTTAAGCGCTAAAAACGCTAACATTTCCTAAAGTGAGCACTAATTAGTCGGAACAATGTACATGTTCTTCGACACATGTGTCTCTTCTCTCCCTCATGCCTATCAACGCATCCAAGAAACATCTCTGGTGCCCTGAGACTACTTAATTAATGCCTCCCTGAGGATATCCAGAAGTGCGGTGGCCCTCCTTTCCTGGATCGCGAGAGCCCTGTCCTCCCATTCCAGCAGATTTGCATGGAATATTTCTGTCGCCTTCTCACTCTGCTCATCCCGCTCATCTTTTCTCTCGAGCAGCTTGACCATCCTTGCCATGTCACGTGCTGAATGGACATGACTCGTCCACTCGTTGCTCTCGGCGCTGGAATCACTGGATTCACCATGATCCTGCTCATATTTTTTCTCGAGCAGCTTGACCATCCTTGCCATGTCATGTGCTGAATGGACATGACTCATGCTCGTGAGTCGCATCCGCTCATTGCTCTCAGTGCTGGAATCACTGGATTCACCATGCTCAACCTTGTCATGCTGATTCCCCTTGTTGCGTGTGGTAAATTTTTCACGCGCCTTGCGCGTTTTTGACGCCAGAGCAATGGCTGGGCTGGAGGGTGGCGTGGAGGGGTGAAACGAGGTGGGTGTGCTAAGTGGTTGTGATCTGTTGGTGGTGTCCGCGAGATGGAATGGATTGATCAGAGCATCAGCAGTCAAGGGAGGGATAGGGTTCATCGTTGTCCCGTTCTTAATGTAGTCCTGGAGCGGACGCGTGTGGTGGATACAAGTGGACGCGTTCTGAGATAGAAAATTCTCACGCTGAGTCAGTAATTTTTAGCTACGCTGGAATATTCCGACCTAATAATTATTGGTAACATATACTCTCTATTGCTGCAGTTGAATGGTCGATTTTCACTGCTATACGTGTTGGTGTGACATGTGGATTGCCATCCAAAATGGGAAGACAGCGAACCATATAATGCTGAAGGACATACTGTATTGCCAAGACTTGGCATTCACACTAATATCGCTGGTGCGATGAGATAAGGCTGGATTCATCGTATTACTATGTGACCAGCACTGTATGATCCGAGGCACAAAGGGCACGACTGTAGGCAGGATACTGCTCAAGGAAGGGCTATACAAGGTGGAACACAAAACACCTACAGAGTCCATCAATGCTGTGCAAAAGATACATTCCATTGATGAACTACATCATTGAATGGGGCATATTTCCCCACGCACAATCAAAAACCTTCTAATCAAAGGTATTATCACTGGCATTGAGGTGGATAAGAAGAGTGTACCTACCTTCTGTACCTCATGCATGCAAGGTACAAAGCTAGGTGACAAAGTCCATAGCAATGTCTGGGGACCTACCACACCCCAGAGCTATGATGGGAAGGAGTATTTCTCAGTTTCACTGACAGTTTCACCTGTTGGTCATGTGTCAAACCCATGAAGAGAAAGAGCCAAGTGCTTACTTGCTACAGGCAGTACGAAGCATGGGCCGAGACACAGCATGGAGCTAAGGTCAAGCGACTTCAAAGCGATCGAGGGGGAGAATATTTATCCCGGGATTTCAATCAGCATCTAAAGTCAAAGGGCACAGTCCAAAGCCTTACTGTTCATGACACACCAGAGCAGAATGGCATAGCTGAACACTTGAACTGCACCCTGATAGAGACGCATGTGCCATGCATTATGCAGCTGACCTACCCAAATTCCTATGGCCAGAATCTGTCCAGCATGCGGTTTGGCTTAAAAACCGCACATCTACTTACCTGCTGGATGGGAAAACCCCCTATGAACTTGTAGTAACTCGGTTTGGGCAAGTAGGAAGTTATATGCCAGATATGAATGATGGGACTATTTAATGTTCTACATGTTTTTTCAGTTAAATACTACGAAAGTACACTATTAAACTCACCTCCTCAGTGATAGTCATGTTACATATCGGAAATCCCGGAGGTCGGAACTGGAAAGGACAACGGCTTCAACTTATATGTTGCGCCCCTGATGAACTTCCATCCTAAGTATTTCGGATTTGACTTCCGGATGTTGGAGAAGGTGGAAGTCGAGAGTAAGGTCAAGGGTCGAGGGTCCGAGAACAAAGGTCAGAATAGGTGGAAGAGGCGGAGGACAGAGGATCAAGAACGGAGAGGGACAAGACTAGCAAAACTCACTGTGCTAAGAACAGGAGACAGTGCGAAAGGATTCACATATCGAAGTCAATTATCTGATTGCAGAAACGGAGACATACATGAGGGGGTTTTATACAAAGAGCAGAAGCAACAGGTAATGGTATGGTACTAAGCAAATTCCGGAGAGTGCGGGAATCGGATAGACATACGGGGCAATTAACTAATGCGGAACAAGGGGATGACAAGGGGGTGCAGGGTAGGGTAAGTACAATGAGCATCGGAACAAACGGAATTACGGAAATAGTATCTTGCTGTGTTCAGGGTCAAGTACGGGGGCCAGTATCTGGAGGTGGCCAGGGGTACTGAAAAAAACAAGGGGTCAAGGTAGAGGGTTGCGGATGGTGCGGATGTTGCGGAATAGAGTCGGAGGTAGCGCGGAGGTGGCGCGGAGGATATGCGGAGGTGGCGGAGATGGTTGAGCGGAACAGTCGTAACAAGTCAACACTGAGGAGGGGAGGCTGCGCATGGGCTTGTTTCACTCACATATACGAAGTTCCGGCACTTAAGCGCCATTCAGGCAATGGTGTGCCATTCTAAGCGCCCATAGGACGTAGCACATTAGTGAACAGCTGAAGCTCAAAAAGGAAACTTGTCCACAACCACCCACAATGGGTCAGTTGGACAGAACATGAAAAGGAGTAGTAATACAGCCTCGAAAAAATCAAAGAAAATTGTGAAAGGCATAGAGTGAATGTCAGCATAGTTTCAGGTCAAAATCGAAAGAAAGAACAACAGAAATGTTAGGTTTGAAGTCTGGTGCACATATGCACCCAACAGAACTAATGTTCAAAAAGAAACCAGACCTAACCAACTTACTGGAATGGGGCACCAGAGCCTGGGTACTCAAGGGAGATTGCAGGAAGCTAGATGCCAAAGGGGATGGTTGTAACTGTCATATATATGTATATATAACTTAGCTCATCTATATTTCATAAAATATATCACAATTGAGATAGTTGCCAGCATCTGTGAGGCATGCTTAATCCTAGCCATAAAGTTCTTTCTCACAGTCTGCTGCTCCCCCAGGAAAAGGGTGTATACCCTATTGTCTAAACACCAATAGTTGCATATCTTTGTACTATACATGCATATTATTTTAACCATACCTTCTAATCAGATCTCTCAACCATATATAATAATATAGTACAAGTATTGTCCATACTTGCTTCTATATTCTGTGATTGTACATCTAACATGTTTCATATATACTTCTAACATGTACTCATATGGTCCATACTTGCCTCTACATTCTATCATCATACATGTAACAAGCTTCATATATACTTTTAATATATAGCCATCCAAGTCCTATCTGAAATTGCTCTGTTATCTGAATACACACCATGCTTTAGCTCATACAACCATATTTTTAAAATATCAGAACATTCAAAAAAATTTAGGATATCCACAATATACAAGTTGCTCAAAATGATGGACTATGAATTCGGTTAGGGTTGATATTTTAAAAGATATCTAATATATCTAGAAGAATGTACATTGTTGTCAATGTGAACATCCTCCAAAGCAGATGAGGGATGCTGGGTTGGATAGCAGACAGAGTCAAGCTCACTGGAATTACTGGCCTGGTAGCCAACGAGTGACTGATGAACACAATGTCACATTCAACAATGACACCACTGTCAGTCTGAATTACCTGTCAGCTGAAAATGAGGGGGAGAGTGCACAGCATGGCCAGCACACTGCTCCAAACCAACACAGGGACACCCTCATGGAGATTATATCCAGGACCAGGCTGTCATTGACCCACAAGCTCTCCAGCGTGCTCAAGATGGCTTGAAAGCACCGAAAGTTGACCTGCTCGAAGGTTTCAAGCCACCTGACCCTGTAGTGGAACCACAGCAAGGATGCAGACATAGACTGTGAAAGCCATCAGCATACATCCGTGATATCACCCAGGGCCAAGGTGGAGCTCAGGACGTGCAAACACACCTGCATATCTGCATGGCGTGCCAATCCCATCCCAAAAGCCATATGGGGCATCCAGGGAGACTGCAGCCATCACAGCACTCCATAATTCCAAGTCCTCCATCGATTCTGACCATGAAGACACTGAACTTGAGGGGGAGCCAATGGAGTTTGCGTTGATAGCAGCAATGAGTATGGCAAATAACATCGAGGACACTCAAAAGCTCGATGACTGGCCAGAGTGGGATGCATCAATCAAAAAGGAACTGCAGCAAGTGGTGGTCATACCACCTTCATTATCTCTGGACCTGTGTGCCAAATAGGGTTGTGGCACAGGAAGACTGCTGTGCCAACATCTCACCGGCAGTGGCTGAAGAAACTGGACAGTATGGTGTCATCAACTGCCAAGGTGTTATGGCCCAACGTTTGTCTTAGGACATTCTTTCTTGCATGCCTTCCTTTCCTCCATGTCCCAGTATAACTATGAATAGGTGGTATATAGAACCAGTACACCTACATTCATGAGAAATCAGTATTGTAATTTGAACTCCACCATGGCTCAGCTCTGATCCTTACTTTCATGCATGTCCGCCATTCCTTGCTTGCATTTCTCTTGGTGGCTTTGTTTTACTCTCACTTAGTCTCATTCTGTGGCATCGCTCTGGCTACATTATGGTATTTTCTTTGGCTGGCTCTGGGTGGACCATGGGTGAGCACTCTGACCTCCGCATCGCTGATGGTCCATTAGCTTTGGGCCATGCTTGGCTGGATCCAAAGCCTGGAGACGACAGCCTTCAGAAGAATCTACAGGGTGTCAATGAGTCAAACAATACTCCCATGCACCTTCCCATAGAACACCTCCAGTCACTCCTCGATGCACCTGCACTATCCCATGTGGAAGCTGTTGCTAAGAATGAGGAAGCTTGCCCTCGCAATGTTGCGGACATGCAGGTGAATAAAGACCAGTTCAGAGAAAATAGGGAGAAGTGGCTGGCCATCAGCATATACGATACAAGCCTCGCCTGCGCTTCGCTTCGGCGAGTCTTTAGCGGATGTGGGAGAGTTAGGTGACAATTTCATTGTAGACAATGTTTTGTGTCTGTAGTTCATGTAAAGGAAAACGTACTCGAACGTCCAGTCTATGTCGAACCCGTGATAAAGCAGTGTAAAGTTGCCCATGGCTAAATACGAGGGTTGTCAGGTCTATGGCAACACGATCCAGGGTAAGACCTTGACAGCTGTTGAAAGTGGTTGCATATGTGCGACATAAAGGAAATTGCTTGCGAAGAAGAGTGTGGCCAGTGGAGGGCAATAAAGAAGAGAAGGTGATATGGGGAAGGAGGATGTTCTCTTTATCAACACAATTAAGTCCAGCGTGGACACGGAGGGAGTTAACAGTGATGAGCTTTGTTCCCAATTGAGTGACGACTACTCTGCAGTTTTTGACCAAGCCATGGCCAATTGACAAATTACGCATCAAGCGGTAAATTCCTCCAAGTCTGATAGATAGCGTATGAGAAGGCAGTCCAGGTGGTGTTTGGCGGGCTACATAGTCAAGGATGCCTTGAGGTGAGAGGAGGTTAACGTCATCAGTCTCTTTGATAGAGTCTGCTGCAGTGTAGATTTTTTCCAAAGTGTTCAGCCTGTGAAGGCATATGGAGTTATACATGTCACATTGTGAGTTTGTTGGTGCAAGAATTGAACGGGTCAGGCATTGAGTGGGGTCTGACAAAACCTCAGGTGGAAATACAAAGTCAACAGCATCTGTAGTAGATGTGATATGTTGAATCATGTCCAAAGAAACATTGCCAGAAGGGCCATTGCCAATGTCATCAATAGCAGAGGCAAATCCAGGGTCCATCGCGTGACGCACTGGAGTAGTCAAGGAACGGACTTGGAACTCATTCCAGAGGGGAGAGCTGCGAATGGATGCATCAATGACATCCATTTTGGAACCTTTTCGCACAACAGGACATGTTTGACGGAAGTCACCTAAGAGGATGATAATCTTTCCTCCAAATGGCATGTCATTCTGCATGATGCGTTGTAGAGTTTCATTGACACACGCGAGAACTGCACGATTAGCCATAGGAGCTTCATCCCAGATAATGATAGAGGCTTCTTTGAGTAGTTGTCCTCGTGGGTCATCAGGGTCAATAGGCGATAGTAAGAACTCAGATGCATCATTGACAGGTACCTGCAACCAAATGTGTAAGTCCTCAAAGCAGTGTAATGGAATCAAAATTATATACTCTAAAAGCAGCGTGCGTGGTTCTACCTCCAGGGTAAACTTGTGCAGCAAATGCAGAAGTTGCAGTGGGCAGAACAATCTCACGTAGGTGACGACGTGAGTCGCAGATGGTGTTTGTAAGAAATGTTTTGCCACGGCCTGCCGGTCCATCAACAAATAATCGCAGTGGAGATTTAGAGTTAGCCGCTTGTTCAATTTCAGAAAAGATTGCTTCTTGTTCATCCGTGAAAGATGCACGACATATTTGACTCCGATGATGCAGCAAAGGGATGTTTGCTGACCATTGCCGTAACTCATGTTCAATTTCTGTTCCACGTAGACGTGGTTCAGGTAATCCAAAATCCGACAATTGACGTCCATGTTCATCCAAGTTTTTTGATATTTCTGTCAGAGCAGCTGTCTGTGCTAAGTCAACATTACCACCTTGTTGGTGGAGGAAGTCTTGTGATAATTCATGTCCGAATGAGTGCCATGTGTTAATTGGTAGAGGGCAACAGTCATTAGTAAGGAGATGGACAAATAATTGGCGAATTTGCCGTGGAGTGTTTAGAGTTTGAATGGCCTCAGAGATGCATGAGTCTCCTTCTGATTGATCAGCAAATAAACCGTGATTTAGAGCTGATTCTTGAAATGTAGGCAGTAAGTGGCCCTGGATGGTACGCAAGTCATCAAAGGATATAGCTGGGAGGTGTAATAAAAGGGAGCGGATATAGAAACGTTCTCCTTCAGATGGCCGGATGGGTTGTAGTCTTGTGATATGGGGCTTGTTTGGTTTATGAAGAATGACATGCATCATAGGTTGGCCGAGGACGTTGGGTTTTTCCATGTAGTAGCGGGAGTTGTTTTGATTATCCCAGTTGAATTTTTGAAGACGAAAAAGGTGATAGTAGTCTGTGTAAGTGAGGTTGGCAAAACTTTGTTCAACATTGTTGTCGTCATGAAAAGACCCATAGGGACGTGAAAAATAATGGTCAAGCTTGGACATGGAGCTGGAAGGTTGTGAGGATCGATCGTATTGATGATAACATGTTGAATCAGGGGTGTGTATGGGAAGAGCTGTAACAGCAGGTTCTTTGCTTGTTATGTGAAATCCCAAAATTCTCCATGCAGCTTCCCCTGCTGACAAATAACGTGCATCCCAAAACTCAGCAATTTCATCAACTGATGAATCAGAGGAGTCTCTCAAATGTACCCATGTGCGATCAGGACCTACATCTGTTTAGAAAAAGCTTGAAAGAATACACTAGGAACTTACCTTTATGTATGTATTTAAAAATATATTGAAATAAATGACCTGTACTTGCAGCTTCAAAGTTGATGTGGCATCGATATTTCCGGATTAATGGAAGGCAATGAGGAACCACCATCTCATCTCCAGGCATACGACGTCGATACAATACCCGGCCTTCACCATCAAAGGTTGTATTTTCCTGAAGTTGGCGTGGATAGTTGAACCTGCAAGTGCGAAGTCCATTATTTTCATGCTGACAGTAACGTGATGCAGGCCGGTTGGGAGGAGGATGATGGTGGAGCATATGAGTTCTAATGAGAGCAGCATCTTCATCATTAGAGGGAATTTCTGCGGAAATGACTTTGTTGATGTCATCAGGTGTGATGCACTCGGATTGAAATTTGATGAGAATGTGACAATGGGGTAACCCGCGTTTTTGAAACTCAATGCAGTATATCATATATCGCCGACCTGCATTTGGAAACATTGATGATAATGTTGACAGAAAGTGACCCAATTTCCACTTGAATACTCGACAAACTATTAAAGGTGCATCTTCAAATCCTTGCCCAGGATGCAACTGCTGGGATATTTCAGGCCATTGAGGAATGCATGTCATAGTGATAAAGAATGTAGGTGGTCCATATGTCGCAGCTAGGGCAAGAGCATCTGCAATCTGTTCGGAGGCCCATTTTCTTGAACCAAGAAAAGATGCAGGTAAGTAGATGTTATTAGTAGATGAACCCCGATCTTGAGAGGCTTTTTGTTGATTGTGACGGATGTAGTTCAGTCTACATTCTAGGTCGCGAGTGAACATATCGACAATATATTCATTGCATAGACGGCCAAAGAGTTGAAACCGAGGTTCACGAAGGAGTGTGCCACGGTAGTACCACATCTGTGTAGAGACTCTCTCTGTGTCAGCATCAGATGCAGAAACACCCAAGCCTTCATTTACACCCCAGCCTAGAGTGCCATGTGGGAAAAACAGGGGATATACCAATGGTTCCCAGAGACGGCTAATGGTGGGGATAGATTGATTATGTCCATCGGTCTTGGCAACTGTGAGAGACCGTGAATGGACATCAGATTGGGTAGTGTTGCGAAAAGACATAATAGCAGCAATCTAAACGGCTGTAAGTATAAGTATGACGTGTGTCTTAGAAGCTATCACCTCATTTGAAGGCGATGATTCTTTGAGGATGATGGATGCTTCAGGATAAATAGATGGTTGAATGGACGACAGTTGGCGCAATGCATGAACAAACGGATTAACCCGTAGCAATGCATCACGCATTGCAATCGTCCAGACGTGTGGTAACAAATGAAACCAATTTTGATGAGGGGCTTGAGAGGCTAGAAAGCCATCGTATAATAACCATCGTATAGTGGAGTTCTGATGTAGATTCCAAAGAAGCAAAAGAGTAGATCAAGTTTAAAACACGCGATGAAGATGAAATGTTGGGGTCATGGGTGAATACATTGAACTCTTCAGGCAACAGAGGAAGTGGCTTAATGTCATGCAGTCGTTTTCCTCGATCCCCACAACAAAACCCTGCTCGTTCACCTGTCAAAAGGACTAAGTGACAATAAGGGCATTCATGTATCTGTCCTCCACGGTTTTGCCCCCATACAAAACTGGGTGATGAGATATTGCCGATAGCCCATGTGATTGTAGAAGAGAAAGCCATGTTATTGTAGATAGGAGTTGGATGTGACCAGATTAAAGAGATTGTTTGTTGTAGTTATGGACAATCACCCCGTGTTCATCGGGATCTGTGAAGAATAGATGTAAACGTGTAATGAATCTCCCCTCGTCGAAGAAGAAGACGTGAAGCTGTGAGGGCAACACTAATGATGAAGCCACAACCAAAGATACTCAAGGAGATAAGAGCCAATACTAGGACAATGACCAACTGTATAGTGGGTATCCTCAGTTTATAACTCTACCAACGATAGATACATGGGGACTTGCCTGTATAGTGGGTATCCTCAGAGATCAAGCTGAGGAAACGCCACCACACGGGCTACAGTCTTATAGCGCTGGCAAGGCTTACATAATAGGGGAGACGGAAACTTGTAGAAGGTTACGGAAAGTGATGGAAAGTGACATGTGACAGGAAGTGACATGTGATGGAAAGTGACAAGTGACGGAAAGTGACATGTGACAGAAGGTGACGGAAACTCATGGAAGGAAATAGAAACTTGTGAAAGGAAACGCGTGAACCCTGACATCACCCCTCTCTCAATGCTTGTCGTCCCGACAAGCACAGCTGCCACCTAGCCCCCAACATCCACCGAGATATCGTTTCCAAGTATGCCACAGGCGGGACCACCATCTCTCCTGACCCTTCCCTTCCTGGTAACGCAGGTCAATGATGAGCTCAGGGGGATTGGGGTCCATGGGCAAGTGCGGCCCTCGGAACCTTGCTCGACGTATTCGCTCTCCTGCCATGTTACGGAAACGTCGCCCCACCCAGCCTTCGAAAGTGTAGGGGGTTCCACACGGGGGGGTTCCATCGTTGAGGAAGACAGGGTCGCCGATGTAGTACGTGTTCTCTTGTCTGTGTCGGGGTCTGAGGAATGCGAGTGCAGGGCGAGTGGGCGCCTGACTCTTCGCTGGTGTGAGGTCCTCAGAGCTGACGGACCACTTTGAAGACCATGCGACGTCGAGATCACGGCAGTCAAGCATCCTTTGTAGCTTGGCTTCACTGGCTGCTCTGGATGACGAGAAGCCGGAGAAGTGCAGGAGGGTGGGATCGACACGTGACATGTTTGGCAGGTCGGAGAGGTTTTGGGTGAAGCTGGGGAGGGCAACAAGCTCAATGGAGGGCGAGGACATGGTTGATGGATGTGGTGGGGTCGATGCAGTGGAAGCGAGCGGTCACAGGTGGAGAGGGGATATATAGCTTATCGGAATGAATTGGTTAGGCGGAGGCCGATATCGCTTATCTTTGGGGTCCTGGACCCTTGACATTATGAGTAGAAGCCCTGCCTGCTGTCCAGTCGAAGAGAGTTTGCCTGGAAGGTTCTGTGAAGTTCTGAAATCTCTGGAAAGGGAGGGACATGTATGTGGCTGCTGAGATACGCTGAGGTGCCTCTGGGTTCTGCCGGTGAAATTCCTTAATGAGTCGCTTTGCCCCAGAGACATCTTTTGCTGGTAGCCAGAGATCGTCGGCAGCTCCATAGCCCTTCCAGCGCACGAGATACTCCAACCTTCCACGGAACATCCTGCTGTCTAGAATCCTTTCAACTTCATATTCTTCGGCTCCATCCCGTATGACAGGGGGGGGTGGTGGAGGGGCATGACGTTCAAGAATTGGGTCATCTTCATATGGCCGAAGCAGGATGACAGAGAACACTGGATGTGTGCGACCAAAGGATGCAGGAAGATTTAGACCATAGGCATTTCGTGAGACCACCTTATTAACCGTGTAGGGACCTAGCCACTTGTGGTCTAGCTTCTTCATTGGGCGAGTGGTTGTGATGTTTTGTGCATTGAGCCAGACCTTGTCACCAAGCTTATAAACTGGGGCTGCTTTATGGTGCACGTCATAGAAGCGTGCCATGTCCTCTGCTGCCTTGGACAGGGCTGAACGAGCTTCTCTCGTGGCCGCTTCCATCCGCGTTGTGAACTCATCCAGGGCCTCGAGTCGAGTTTCCCGGACTGGTTCCAGTCCCAGCCTTGGATGTTGGCCACTGTCCAACATGAAGGGTGTAGTCTGGGTTGAGGCATGGATTCGGTTGTTATAGGCAAACTCGGCCAAGGATATCCATTCGAACCAATCATCCTGACGCTGGTTGATGAATAGTCGAAGGTATTGCTCAATCTCCTGATTAACCCTTTCAGTCTGTCCATCAGTTTGGGGGTGATAAGCAGTAGAGGCAGCGACTTTGACACCAAGAAGTTTGTTCAGTTCACGCATGAACTGGGAGATGAACTGTGTGCCTCGATCACTGATGATTTCTTCAGGGAGCCCATGAAGTTTCCAAACATGATCACGGAAGAGTCGGGCAACTCCCACTGAAGTTACATCTGAAGTGGTGGGAATGACATGTGCACGCTTTGAGAGGCGATCGACAACAACAAGGAGAGCATCATAGCCATGACTGGTAGGCAGTTCTACAATCAAGTCAACAGACATAACCTGCCATCTACGGTCTGGGATACGGTTTGGTAGAAGCTTGCCAATGGGAGAAGCAGGGAAGGTTTTTGTCCGGTTGCACAGGTCACAGGCCTTCACATATTTTGCAATGTAACGTCCCATCCCAGGCCACCAGTAACTCCGAGCAACTAGTTCAGTGGTTCTCCAACGACCAGGGTGACCGGTGAGAGGCATGTCATGGTGCGCTTTCACTATGTCATGTCGTAGTTTTGCATCAAGCGGCACGTACACTTTGTTGTGATAGAGGACAAGCCCATCCTGTTCAGACCACTCTTCTCCTCGTAAATTTCCAGAGGAGCCCAGTTCTTTGAGAGCCTTGACAACCTTTTCATCCCGGTCTACACAGTTCCTTACTCGATTGAGGAAAGCATCACCTTCACCTGGGACTAACTGCGCACCAGCCTCTGGGGGATTCGCTTGATGTGGAACAAGTCAGGGGTAAGTAAGACTTGATTTTGGTTGTCTTCCTCCCCCCGCTTATGATCCACGCGTCGTGAGAGTGCATCAGGCTTGGCTGAATGACGACCAGGACGATGGATCAGCTCAAAATCAAAGCGAGAGAGGTAGAGTGACCAGCGTGCTTGACGACGGTTCAGGTTTTGTGCAGTGCGGAAGTAGGTGAGATTCTGATGGTCATTGAGAATCTCAATCTTGTGCTTTGTTCCCTCTAAGATGTGGCGCCATTCCTCTAATCCCCGAATCACAGAAAGAAGCTCCTTGTCATGGATGGCATAGTTGCGTTCAGCATCATTGAGGCTTTTGGAGACAAACCCCACAGGCCGCCATTTGCCATCATCACATAGCTGGGACAGTACTGCTCCTGTGGCATAGGCTGAGGCATCTGTTTCAAGACGGAAATGTTTGTCTTGATCAGGGAGGACAAGGATCGGTGTTGAGGTGATGAGGAGTTTGAGCTTGTCAAAGGACGCTTGCTCTGGGCCATTTGGATCCCAAGACCATTGGGCATCCTGTTTTGTCAACTGGTTGAGGGGCTTTGCAATGTGTGAGAAGTCTTCCACAAATCTACGGTAGAAGTTGATGAAACCAAGGAATGATTTGACTTCAGTGACGTTACGTGGTATTGGCCAGTCCCGCACCCCTGCAACCTTGACTGGGTCCATGGCAACCTGTCCTTGAGAGAGGATGAGGCCGAGATACTCCACCTCTAGTTGCTCAAATAGGCATTTTTCAGGTTTGAGGTACAGGTTGTTGGCCCGGAGGATTTCAAGGACACGTCGTACAATCCTACGATGTTCTTCAAGCGACTCTGTGAAGATGAGAATGTCGTCCATGAACACCACCACAACCCCTTCATCGATGAGACTCTTGAAGATGTCATTCATCATCGTCTGGAAGGTTGCTGGGCTGTTCGTGAGTCCAAAGAACATGACTAGAGGTTCATACAGGCCCCTATTTGTCCGAAAGGCTGCCTTCCACTCATCTCCCTCTTTTATGCGTACATTATTATATCCCCAGCGAATGTCAAGCTTTGTGAAGTATTTAGCCCTTCCAGCAGCAATCTTATTCATGATGTCTGGAACAAGGGGCAAAGGATAGGCATTCTTGATTGTTATATCATTGAGCTTTCGGTAGTCTTGCACAAATCTAAGACTGCCGTCCTTTTTCTTCACAAAGAAGACTGGAGATGCCATAGGTGACTTGGAGGGACGGATACGATGGCTCTTCAGGTTCTCCTCAAGGAAGTTATCCAGTTCCCTTTGCTCAACCGGTGACATTGGGTAAACCTTTGTGCTGAAGGGTTGTGCACCTGGAGTGAGCTCAATTGCATGGTCCCAGGGCTTTCGAGGAGGCAGTTGGTCAAATGACTCCTTAGAAAACACATCCTTGAACTCCTGGTATGGTTTAGGGACAAGGTCCTCGAAGGATCTGACTGGTGCAGACTTGCTGGCCCGTTCAGCAAGCTGTTGGGAGACAGTCCGGCCTGCGCCAATCATTTCAGGACTCTCATTCACAAAGATGACAAAGGTCCTGTCTCCTTCCTCAAGTAGGGAGCGGGTGTGCTGTATGGGAACCTCCTCTTGATTTACACTCTCTTCTGGAACAGTTTCGACTGTGGGCCCTCTGACAACAGGTCTGCCCCCACATGACTTGGGACAGCGTGTCATCTTCACATCTCCTGTACGCCAGTCAACTTCTGGGTTGTGTTCAACAAGCCATGTGTGACCAAGAATGATGGCAAGTCGTCCAAGGCTCGTGACAGAGAATGTGGCACGTTCCGTATGATCCCCAAAGGTGCAAATGAGGTCGACTTCTTCCTTGATTGAGCCAGCCTCATTTGGGGTACCATCAATATTGTAGACGGGGATGGCACGGGGTAGGGGGCGGGTCCGAAGCCTGTGTTCCCTCACAAACTCCACATCGATGAACATCCCTGTAGCACCACTGTCAAGGAGGGAGTCAATTGCAAGTGGATGCCCTGTGTCAACGGAGTGGACCTTGAGAGGTACTTTGGTGCATCGGCGGAGGTCAGCAGTACGGACATATAGAGGGACTGGAAGGTTTGCATTAGCAACTGGAGCGATGGGTTGGGTTTTCGGCATGGCTGGTTTGGTTTCAGTTCGATCAGGGATAGGAGAAGGATGCATCATATCGCCTGTGATCCCTATTGTACATGTTTCGAGAACTGAAAACCGATTCGTCGAGCGGGGCATGTCTTTCACCGCTGACTGGCCTAAAAACCCTTTCCTTCCTCTTGGACAGGGGCTTCCACCTTCTGTTTGCGTTCCTCTATCGCCGCTGCTACAGATTTAGAGACAATTGCTGCAATGTCTGCCTCTGTGAGGTTTGCACGGATTCGTGGCTTGCGAGGTTCAGGACAGTCTGGTGAAATGTGACCAGGTCTCTTACAGTTGTAGCAGGTTCGTGTTTCGGTGCGGCGGCGGGATGAGTCAATGTCCATAGGTGTCGCGTTACTGGGTGATGCTGTGGCAACAGGAGCCATAGCAGGAGTGTGGAGTGGTCGGGCAGGAGGAGGGCGATTAGGGACATGAGGTGTCTGTGCCTTCCTGACCTCTAACAGACGGCGATGATTGCGGTCAATCTGACAGGCTGCTTCCTTCCAGGCTTTGAGGTTGGATGGAAGAAAGGGCTGGGCGTGGATCTTGTCAAGGATACCTGCTGGAAGGCCACGAGCATAGGCATCCTCGAGTGCCTCATCATTAAAGCCTGTCCTGCCTGCCAGGATCTCAAATTGAGCCGTGTATTCATCTGCCGACATTCCTGACGCCATCCTAAGGTCATGCAGCTTAGTGCGAGCCGTTCTGGCACGATCTGGGTCACCAAAGGCCTCCTCCACACGTTTAATAAACCCCTCCAGAGTGGATATAGAGGAGGTGCCATCAATGACAGCCTGTGTCTCGTTGTGTGCCCATATCTCCGCAGAGCCTCCCGTCATGAAGGAAAGAGCGTATAGGATCTTTGTGCGTTCATCTGGGAAGGATGCTGGCTGGACAGCGATGGACAACTTGATAGACCTGATAAACCCTTCAGTCTCTGCACGGTCTCCATTGAACTTCTCCGGTTCTGCTGCTTTGATAGAGCGAGTAGATGGAGGGACACTGTGAGGTACTGAGGGCGCAAGGGCTTGAGCAGCAGCAACAGCAGCGTTGGTGGCAGCATTGGCTAAGTGGTCGTGAACGTTAGCAATCTGATTGTGCAGTTCCTGATTCTGCAGTTGAAGTTGCTGCAACTGCTGTGCTTGGCTGGAAAGGAGGCCTCGAAGAAATGGCCCATGGTCACCCAGGGCGTCCCAGTATGCGTCTGGGAGTTGGTCTGCCATAGGCTGAGATGAAGGCTGGTTAAGAAAAGTGTGTGGGGTCGTCCTATGAGCTTGATCTTCTGTGAGGGCAACACTAATGACGAAGCCACAACCAAAGATACTCAAGGAGATAAGAGCCATACTAGGACAATGACCAACTGTATAGTGGGTATCCTCAGTTTATAACTCTACCAACGATAGATACATGGGGACTTGCCTGTATAGTGGGTATCCTCAGAGATCAAGCTGAGGAAACGCCACCACACGGGCTACAGTCTTATAGCGCTGGCAAGGCTTACATAATAGGGGAGACGGAAACTTGTAGAAGGTTACGGAAAGTGACGGAAAGTGACAAGTGACGGGAAGTGACATGTGATGGAAAGTGACATGTGACAGAAGGTGACGGAAACTCATGGAAGGAAATAGAAACTTGTGAAAGGAAACGCGTGAACCCTGACAGAAGCTGTATGAAAAGGTCAGGTAAACCTCATTGGCTGAAAGAAGACGTACATGAACGGGTCCTCTCCGTTGGAATTCCGCATATATTTCAAAGGTCATGAAGATGTTAAGATTGCGAACTGCTAACGGGAACACGATCATTATATAAAATCTCAACGCGGCCCATGTCGATTACACATCTAAGAATGCCGTACAGGCGAATGACTCAGCGGACCATCTGAATGATAAGGTTCATCAACTAAAACTTGCCGGAGATCGCACCCCTATCTTGGGATGAGACAACCTCGTCACTCCGATAAAGTCTGAGGGTAAGGATGTGATGTCTTAAAGAAAGGGTTGCAGTTTATACGGCGTTGTCTCAGCATTAGTAGCCGGACACGGCCCCGTGTAATCTTCACATCCTACGGGAGAAGTTATTGGTTTTATGCGTCATCACCCTCTTTCTAACCCAAGCCGGTCCATCCGGCACAGCAAATTAGAAAACCCCTGCATACCTATGTGAGCTCTGGCGGAGGCTTGGATTTAAACCTGCTCTGTCTAACTCACTGTGAAGGTCCGCAGGAACAGGTTGTTATGACTTCGCTGGATACCTTGAAAAGATTGTGGACGAATTGGAGCGGTTCACCGACGGCTTCCACTACGGTTATAGCACTGAGGTAGGAATAAGCACGCTTCTGCAATGTCTGTGTACGACCAAGCGGTATGCCCACCAGGACTACCGAGACCAACACGAGAAGCGCTGCATCCTGAAAGAGAGGGACTGAAATTCGAGTTGCGCAATTTGATCATGACCATGTATGGATTGCTGTATCACAGCCATGTAGGACTAGCGGTGTGTTTGCCAATAAATGTTAGGAGCTGGGGTGCGACTCCAACGAACAGAGTTGCCATCATAAATACAACTGGTCACCCAAAAGTGAACACTGACAGCACAAAAAAAAAAACAGATAAGACACGAACCCCAACATGAACGACTTTGTGCCATCTCGAACATAGTCAGAGACAGCCAAGTTAAAAAAGCGCGTCTTAGAATCTGCTCCATACTCCGCATTATTGATCACAGCCCCCACCCCCCAAATGGCCACAGACGTGTCATCCAGAATGTTATCTTCATAATTGTCGGCCTTTGGATCTCCAGGATATGGTACAATAGATAACACATCCATCAAAACCTTGGAAGATGGGGGGGAGAAGATGCGGCCGACAATGCGGGCAACAGTGTTATCTGGCAACAGACATTCCCCAGGAGGACTATAGACACGGAGGTCGACGGGGATTACCACGTCCTCATGGCAGGTCTGCAAGACAGTATTATAATGACAGTAGTAAATAGGAGAGGCCGTCTGACGACGACCCCCAGTAAGACATAAGTTGGCAGTTAGATTGACGGTAGACATATGTATAGTACAAAAACTATGGCCTGGACAGTGAACTTATACTCCAGAAGTCACGTGATCATGTCCCATATCATGCACCAACCCAGAACACCCAAAACACGGATCACATTTGTAAGTATGTTTCAGATAGGCACATCCATTCTACAACCATGAACCTTGGTTGGATTTGTAATGACTTAAATTCTAGTGACATGTCTCATCTGTAAACATTTCCAATGACGACACGACATGTCTCATCTGTAAACATTTCCAATGACGACACGACATGACACAACCGAAAGACAGCGACTTTGCGTCAACTAAACAATATAAATACTTATCCAGAACCCCTACTACAACTCAATCGGTTTCACATCAACCACTCACATGCCCAGGCGCACAACTAAAGCAACAGAGAAAAGGGGCACGAGTAGAAATGTATGACAACTTAACTCCACACATGAGAACGGCTAACGTCTATTTCAGACCAGTCGCCCCGAAGTCTCAATGGAGACCACAGTGGACCAACTGATCGAAGTCTTCGAGACTACGCACCCTCCTTACCATCTTCGCGGCCTCTCTGCTAGAGACCGCACGTTGCCCTTGCTGAGAGACATTGAAATCCTGGAGTACGAAGTGACGACGCTTCCTGTGCCTGTGGAAGCTTTAACGCATATCGCCAATCATATCGAATGCGTGAGAGGCCACTTACTGGAAATAGTCAACAACGATGGATGAAGGTACCGGTGATGGGTACACAATAGTGAAAGCGAATTGAAACAGGAGATGAAGCAGTTCACCATTCAACCAACTACGTGTATTAATAGCAGACTACATTGTTTTTTGCCTCCCTACTCGTCGAACGATGCATAACCGAGACGATCACCTCTGCAGCGTAGGGTAAGTATAGGACAGTGTGTGAGAGAGAACGCACCCCACGCATATGGGTGCCAGCGCTGGAAAACCCGCCTGGCGATAATACGGAGGCAAGTGTGGACGTGCTCGCGGGGGACAGTAGGGGCAGACATGCGTGAGCGGGTGAGGCGAGGGGTGAGTTGCACAGGGTGCGCTGGGTGCGTACCTCTCCGGATATGCGGTGCGCAGCCTCGACGTTCCCCTCGACCATCCAGTCCACGACGAGCAGCCCCAGGGTGAGGGCCAAATCGAGGACGGACGTACGCGCGGTGGAGGTCGGCGAGGGTGTGGGGGATGTGCAGCTGGGCGGAGATGGGAGCGCGCGGCTTGCTACGGCGAGTGTGCGCGGGTGGCGAGGAAGAGACGGGGCGCATTTGATGGGGGGCGGAGGGTGACGTGGAGCGGGTGCGTGCGTTGGAGGAGATAATAGAATGTCAAAGGATGAAAGGAGCGGAGATCGGGTACTGCATCCAGGGATCGAGGCATAGAGAAGAGAAGCGATGGGGACCGTATGATCGGGTACTGCAGCCAGGGATGGAGGCATAGAGAAGAGAAGCTCAATTTCCCCCTTTCAACAGTGTTCAGTAACGTCAGACGTACGGTAAGCGTACTTTACTCAACCAGTGACAGGCGCAAGTCCGGACACACATCAACGCCATCAACTGCGCGTGGCATTGCGCAGCATCTACGATGGCCCACCGTGTCGCGTCCATCATGGACGGAGGCCAGTGTGGGTGTGCTCGCGGGGGGACTGTAGGGGCAGACATGCGTGAGCGGGTGAGGGGAGGGGTGAGTTGCGCTGGGTGCGCTGGGTGCGTACCTCTCCGGATATGCGGTGCGCAGCCTCGACGTTCCCCTCGACCATCCAATCCACAACGTGCGGCCCCAGGGTGAGGGCCAAATCGAAGAGGGACGTACGCGCGGCAGAGGTCGGCGAGGGTGTGGGGGATGTGCAGCTGAGCGGGGATGGGAGCACACGGCTTGGTGCGGCGGGTGTGCGCGGGTGGCGAGGAGGAGACGGGGCGCGTTTGACGGGGGCGGAGGGTGACGTGGAGCGGGTGCGTGCATTGGAGGACATAATAGAATGTCAAAGGATGAAAGGAGCAGAGATAAAAGCCTGGGTACTGCATCCAGGGATGGAGGCATAGAGAAGAGAAGCAATGGGGACTGTATTGGCTGCATCACACGGCCACGTTGCGAAACAGAGTAGCTGCATTGCAGTAGCGAGTGTGCTGCCGAGGAATATCATGATCACAGCCCCCGCGCAACTGATGAACGCGACATGCGCAATTGCGATGTGGTTGAGGGAGGAGGATCGTTCAGGATGCAGTGCAGGTCGCAGCTGGAGAGCTTCTCGATCCAATGAAATCGCCTCCTCCAGGTCTTCGCGTGGACCGTACTTCATGCCACCCTTTAAGACATTCCAAACATTAGGGTCTCCCTTAGACACACCGCAGCAAACTGTACGCACTTTGTAACCTCGTCCACAAATACACCCAAACTTTCAGTGATGCTGTTCACAGTTTCGTAGGCGTTATAATTCAGCTTTCATGCACATGTCGTGTGTTGACAGATAGTCTAGAATCTGTTAGATAGTCGTGTTCTTCGTGTTCACCGTTCTTCAAGTCGTGCTGTGCGTGTTGACACATCCCGTTGTATGCGGTCATTGCCGTTTATTGGTAACGTTCGTGCTCTGCCCAGTCCCCGTCAGCTACCCTCACCCTGGCCGGACTCACCTGGCTGGTCGTGGAAGCCTCACAGGTCAAGGAGTGCTTAGCAGCAGCTAAAACTGTAAGAAAACAGGTTGTTCGATATATTCAGGTGAGCGTTTTCCCCAGCATATTGTCGTGCTGAGATTTATCGCATTCCTTACCTTGTAGAAGACGAAGAGCTTATTGGAACTCTTCTCGAGTCCAATGAGCGCATCATTCAAGCATTGAGTAGTGTACTCTTGGGAAAGAGGAGGGGCACAGGAGGCTGATGAAAGAGGAGGGCGGGTAGGCGCAGACAGGGGAAGGGCACCGGATGCAAAAATTACATCATCCCGAAGGATGAAAAAGGTGGTCGACCTCCCGCGGTCCTCCCACGATTTGCACCAAGCCTTTTTCACTACCTCTGAACCGTCCCGACGCAGCCAAGTCAAATAGTCGCGGTCTGCTACATGGCGGCTGTGTATCATGCGCAGCCTCTCTGTAGCACACCGCGTCTGTTCGACTTGGCTGTGTTGGGCCGATTCCGACACGGAGGCTCTAAAATGTTATGTTCGTACAGAAGATACCCATGTTGACTCTGATGGGTGGACTCGCAGGTAGTTGTTACACGATGATACAATAGTGGCGCTGGAAAAAAAAATATAAACTTGATCATGACAGCGGATGTCTATGCTTGCCCTCCGTCCTCGCTTTCTGTTTTTGTCTTGTGGATTTTATGTCTGACCTGGACCGAGGACTCATATAAACCGTTCTCCTAATCATTATTTATTCTCTCTTATTTTTCGTATACTGGGCGACGCATATGTCTAGATCCAGTGCACCGGTTCGTAAGGACAACCCCTGCACATTCTGACATTGGTCTTCAAAGATCTCCGCTGTCGTATTATTCGGTGGCTTCCACTCACAAAGCTCACGTTTGAAGCTGTCGATCCAAAAGTCTTCCAACGGTACATCCAAAATCACGGGGTCGACGTGAACCGATTTATCGACCACTCCCAAGCAATGCAACTTGCGTGTCTTGGAGCTGAAATTTGTGCAAACGAACGAAACATTTTAACTTACTGGACTGAAAGGGTAAATGAGCGTTGAGCAGCATGAATTATGGCGAGGTATACCACGCTAGCAGCAGCGTTAAGTGGTCGCTGCAAGCAAAAATATAAACACTACTCACTACGTCTGACCTGAAATAAATCGACACAATTTAGAGTTAGCTACCTCTTCCTGCTTGCGCTGCACGGATTTGGGTCTACGTGAACGAGACCCTCTTGTGAACTGACCGCAATTAAAGTCCCTGACTGAGAATAAATCTGTACTAAAGAAGGGAGTGCATTAAACGGGGGGAGATAACTGGGGAATGGATATGAACCCACTCGCACAAATGCAACCGCCCCCTTACCATAGACACTGACTGACGATGTCATCTGTACGTGACAGCCGCGAGAGGCCAAAGGAGAAACACAAAGAAGATACCACAATGAGTAGCCACTCAGAGCAGTCAATATCCTTGCTATATTGGAAAATAGAGTGATGTAAAGAGCTTGACATGGTTAGTCAGCCGCTTACCTCCCTCTTCCTAGGTCACGTGAGAGAGAGACAAACGGTGAAGGCTGGTCATGAGTCAACGTTGGCAATAACAATGAACCAAGAGCTCGGCTAAAATGAAGAAGCTACGGTGAGACAAACGGTGACGATGCGCGGAAAGGTTTCACGGCAAAAATGATGAAGCGACAGTGAGACAAATGGACCTGTAGCTCAAAAAGGTTTAATGACAAAAAAGAAGAACGAAGAGTGAGACAAATGGAGCCGATGCTCCCAAAAAAACAGAGAAAGCCGAGACAAACAGGGGCAAAGGAGCACAAACTTTCACACGTCGTATGCTTAATAGAAGAGTAATCTGGCACTGGAGGCAAGCGATTGTCCGACATCTGGAGCAGCTGGAGAAGGAAGGGAGGGCTGTTATGGGGTCAGGAAGTGGCACAGGTGAAGGCAGAGGCATGGTCATGACTGCTGGAAACAAGGTGATGAGTCTCTTGGATGTCTAGATGCCTGTATTCATTCAATATCATACATCAAGGATACAGCAAGAACTGCACTGGTAGCGCTTCACATTCTAAGGCATGAATACAAGTCAGACCTTCTCATACAAATATTCTCATTTCCAGGCAAGATCAATGACGAGGCTGTGCTCACGTCCATGCGTGACCTGGGTGCCACACATCATGAAGTGTGCATCTCGTATTGAGTCAGTTCAAACAAGCTGAACAGTGTCACTAGCTTGCAGGCCTACAAAAAGACTCTGGGGCATGGAAGAATTTCCACCTCAAGGCAGCTGCAATTATAGCCTCAACATTTGCAGAAGTTTTGTATCTCGATAGTGACAACATCTCATTACAAGATCCAGCTTATTGGTTTGACGAGCCAGTATATAAGACCAGCAGAGATGCAGTCTTTTGGCCAGATTATAACAAAGACCCACTAGTGTCAATATGTAACTGACCATAAGACTTAATTAAGCAGACAATCCTGTTTGGCGCATATTAGGCAAGACATGCAACTATGGTGAATGGCCAGTCAAGTCTGCACAGATGTTGATCAACAAATGTGGGAACAATGGCCTCAACCTGGCTACTTTGCATGTTGCAGCCCATATGCAGGCTGATCATGACTTTTGGTTTTTACTCACTAGTGGGGATAAAGACAAGCCCCTCTGCATTGCATCCACAAAGTGCCATGCTCAAACATGCTGAGATCAAGCTTTGTGGACCCCTTCGCAATGACAGCGGTATTCGCTGGCCACCACAAACCTAACTGAGACCAGGGTGGTATCCAGATTAAAAGTTCTGAGGGCGAGTTTAGTAACCAGCCATTTGCGAGCCATGAGTCGTTTCGAAACCCAGGCCCCGTAGCTGTGCAAAGGATATTAGCACATTTTGTCATGTTCCAAGAAATGAAGATAACAGCTACTGACTAGCCTGACCTGCGAATGGTGCTGAAATGAGCTCCCCGGTGTCTGCATCCCACACACGGATCGTCTTGTCATCAGACCCGGAGACGATGCGCTTGCCGTCGTGCGAGAACGCCACCGACGTGACCCAGTCGGTGTGGCCTTCGAATGGTGCTGAAATGGCCTCCCCGGTGCCTGCATTCCACACATGGATCGTCTTGTCATAAGACCCGGAGACGATGTGCTTGCCGTCGTGCGAGAACGCCACCGACGTCACCCAGTCGGTGTGGCCTTCAAATGGTGCTAAAATGGCCTCCCCGGTGTCTGCATTCCACACACGGATTGTCTTGTCATAAGACCCGGAGACGATGCGCTTGCCGTCGTGCGAGAACGCCACCGACGTGATGCAGTCGGTGTGGCCTTCGAATGGTGCTGAAATGGCCTCCCCGGTGTCTGCATTCCACACACGGATCGTCTTATCACCAGACCCGGAGACGATGCGCTTGCCATCATGCGAGAATGCTACCGAGCTGACGCAGTCGGTGTGGCCTTCAAATGGTGCTGAAATGGCCTCCCCTGTGTCTGCATTCCACACACGGATCGTCTTGTCATAAGACCCGGAGACGATGCGCTTGCCGTCGTACGAGAACGCCACCGACGTCACCCAGTCGGTGTGGCCTTCGAATGGTGCTGAAATGGTCTCCCCGGTGTCTACATTCCACACACGGATCGTCTTGTCATCAGACCCGGAGACGATGCGCTTGCCGTCGTGCGAGAACGCCACCGACATGATGCAGTCGGTGTGGCCTTCGAATGGTGCTGAAATGGCCTCCCCGGTGTCTGCATTCCACACACGGATCGTCTTATCACCAGACCCGGAGACGATGCGCTTGCCATCATGCGAGAATGCTACCGAGCTGACGCAGTCGGTGTGGCCTTCAAATGGTGCTGAAATGGCCTCCCCTGTGTCTGCATTCCACACACGGATCGTCTTGTCATAAGACCCGGAGACGATGCGCTTGCCGTCGTGCGAGAACGCCACCGACCTGACCCAGTCGGTGTGGCCTTTGAATGGTGCTGAAATGGCCTCCCCGGTGTCTGCATTCCATACACGGATCGTCTCGTCATTAGACCCGGAGACGATGCACTTGCCATCGTGCGAGAACGCCACCGACGTGACAATGTGGATGTGGCCTTCGAATGGTGCTGAAATGGCCTCCCCGGTGTCTACATTCCACACACGGATCGTCTTGTCACGAGACCCGGAGGCGATGCGCTCGCCGTCGTGTGAGAACGCCACCGACGTCACCCAGTCGGTGTGGCCTTCAAATGGTGCTGAACTGGCCTCCCCGGTGTCTGCATTCCACACACGGATTGTCTTGTCATCAGACCCGGAGACGATGCGCTTGCTGTCGTGCGAGAACGCCACCGACCTGACCCAGTCGGTGTGGCCTTCGAATGGTGCTGAACTGGCTTCCCCAGTGTCTGCATTCCACACACGGATTGTCTTGTCACGAGACCCGGAGACGATGCGCTTGCCGTCGTGCGAGAACGCTACCGACATGACGTAGTCGGTGTGGCCTACCAAGACGTTTTCAATAGCTGGCCACACCTTTAGTTTCCCTATCTCTATGCGGAGTAGCCTTGGAAAGTCTGGGAGGTAGGTCTGCGACACTATGGAACTTTCAGGTGCAAGCGGGAGCGCCGACACATAGAGATGAGGAGTGCTCTCCGAGATTACGCTCCAGAAAGTAGCAACGAACTTGCGGGTATCCCATACGAATGCTGTAATGTCATTATCCTGAAGTTCATCAGACTCACGTCAGATCTCATAACAACTCGGGCACTCACCGGACTCCAGTCCATTATTGACCAGAGCGCTGCTGAAGCATCGGGTACCTGCTTGATCAGACTCAAAACTTCAAGCCAGTAGAGTAGCTTAGTTTCGAAAAACTCTTTGACCTTTGCACCTATACCCGGCGTAAAGGTGGTGGCGCGAACATGGTCCGCCCAAAAACGGCAAGAGTAGGAAAGTTGTGAGGATATATACTGCTTGGTCCGTATCTCCAAGTCGACGACATCGTCGTTGCGCAGATGTGAAGTTTCAAGCTGACATATGTTGAAACAAAGTTCATCCTTCATCACGCGCAAGCATGAGAGCACAAGGCGGTCATGGGGTAAAGATGTATCGATGTAGTATGATCCACTGCGGTTGGGATCTGTCAAGAAGTCACGAAAAGACATGTGCAGCAGGCTGATTGGGTCAGATTCTTGAGTAGGAAGGCTCAGCAGAGAGCCCATGGGTTCAACTATAGCAGGAACCTTGGCGCCGGACTTGTCTCCGTTGCACAGCTTCTGCAGGCTAGACATCGGGAGCGGTTCTCTGGCAGCCAGCATGCAGCCCATTACCAACCCAAAGCGACGCTTGACAACGTCTGTCAAGTCATCTCCATCCCCGAATATTCGCTGGAGAATACCAAAATATAACATATCCATCCCACGGAGGCCCTCTCCTAAAAGTTCACCTAGTTGCTCAACAGGATCGTGACCATACTTCCCATCGCCTTTGACAAACCGACACGCAGTGGACGCCCATTGAAAGTGGCCTTCAGATTTGTCGACTAATAATCGACACCAGCCATCGTTCGGCCATTTGCGCTCAAGGTCCGTAATGTCACCCAGCTCGTCTTTCACAAAGCGGGCGACGGCATTGGCCGGGTTCGGGTCCATATCCTTTAAGGACCTGGAAAGCACGTGTTTCTTCCCAAGAAGGGCATCCTGGATGTCTTTTTCGGCACGGGAAGTGACAAGAAGACGGAAATTAGACGGTAGTTGTGCTGCTTCGTTGCCCAGGACAGACAAGAGAGCCCTGCGAGATTCCCGGTCTCCGCTCTCATCCAATGCATCGATAACGATCACGGTCGGTCCAACGGCCGTGAGGTTCCGGGCGGGGTCTAGAATGAACTTTTGGAACTGCTCACGAGGTGCGCGTGTGGTCCGAAGTGATTTGTCCTCCCCGACCACTTTCAGCAACGATGCTTTTCGTGCGGGATCCTGATTAGCCAGATCAATGGCAATCGTGCTAAAGACATTGTCGGGGGATGGCTGTGCCTGAAGAGCGCGGTCAAAAAAGTACGACGAACCGAGACGTTTGATGTTATTAAATCGCTTAGCGACCTCATGGGCGATAGCAGACTTGCCGGCACCCGCAACGTCGTGCAAGAAAAATATGCGCGGGGTCTCTTCGCTCTTCTGGTTGGCCCAATCCCAGATCTCCGCAATCACTGTCTCCCGGGTATCCCGAAGACATCCTTTTTCAAGATCGAACCTGGCACCGTTTGCATAGGGCATGTCAATCAGCAGAAATTCCCTAGCTGGTTGCAACGTATATTAGGCTCGGGAACGGCCTCAAATCGGAAAACTCACATAGGTCGCCGACGACATCCAGAACACGTAGGACAGTGATTTCAGTATGAATGACGGCATGTTCTTGTAACGCCAACCTGAGTTTATTGAACGTTTCCTGGCACTGTTTGACCTTGCTGTCGACATCTGAAATTAGATTCTTCGCGGTTCTTTTCCCTGAACAAAGGTCATCAGGCGTGGCCACCTGACAGTGGGTCCAACATACCGAAATTCTTGTCCTTGCCATAGTCGATGATGAAGTGAGCACACTCTAACGTCTGTTGCGCCAAGGATATGATAATTGGCTCTTGCGATTCAACTTTCTTCAACGGCTCTGCCCAGCCGACGAACGCATAGGCGTCTCCCATAGCTTTCACCAGCTCAACGATTCTATTGTCCCGGTCCCTCTGAGCAATGACCGTCTGGCCAGACGTCAGATATGTCTAATCAGCGGGCGCATGAGATAGATCGACCTTTGGCACACTAGATAGGATAGACCATGCCATTTTCGCGTAAGGATGTACCTAGAATCAAGCCAACCGTGTACATGAGATGACCTGGGAGACCGCTGGCATTTGAACCATACCTCAGAGATCCCATCCACGATCTCGGTAAACCGCTTGATCTTGTCCAAGAGTGGATCCCAATCCGCCATTATCGGGATGACAGTATTATTGGTGGTGGAAACGATGCCGTCGATCACATTCTCTGCATCAATCATTCGGGACGGGGCGAGGTTCATACTATCGGCGACCTCTTTCGCTTCCCTCAGTGCTTCCTTCAATTGACCTTCCGGCGCCTCGTCGGACGTCCCGAGAGAAGTGATGGTGAATTCTATGTCAGTGTGAGCATAGTGCATGTTCCCTTTATTATCGCATTTAAGCAGTTTACGAGAAACGACCGCTGTGTTCGATGATTACGCGTGCATTCCGTCGATGAGCGCAAACGACTGACCCCCTGTTGCTCCTTCCGCAAGCAGTAACTCAAGGGTTTCCTTTGCACCCCCAACGTACTCTTCATTACGAATTGTATGATGCCTGTAGACCTCGATTCCTAATACGGAACCCCCGTGCAAGTCTTCGCTGGGCATGGATTTAAGATCGCGTGAGGATGATAACCTTGGAATTAAACGAACAAACAGAATGTCTTATTCCACGAGGGATCATTGCCTCTCGCAGCTACGGGAGTCTTCTTGATATTCTCATCGACAAAGAGTTTCACGTAGTATTTGCCAGGACGTTTGTCGAACAGTCCGATATGGGGATGGTGATGGCATTTCAAGTCTGTTGTCGATCGTCAAAAGTCAGTATACGATAGAAAGCACAAACGAAAGAGTCTTTCCTGCAACTTTGACCGCGCTTATTGCTGCCGGAATACTTCGGGATGGAGAGTCAAGGATTGGCTAACTAGAGAAGTTATCGTGGACTTACGGTACTGCACCCTCATCGTTGCTATTACCGCTGTTCATCGTTCGCAGTGTTCGAGGTGGGTGGTAGAGGGGAAAAGACGACCTTCAGACCTCTCACGATATAGCGCCTCTGTGGCACGTGTTCCCGGCGTCCATCGCATGGCTCCGTATCGTCTTCGTAAGTACAGCTGGCCTGTGTGAGGCAACGCGGCTACATATCATGTCGTGCCTTGCAGTGAGTGAGCTCCGTACACCCTGGGCAAAGTTTCGTGATCGGTTGTCGCGCATGTGCATCACGTGAGTCGGTTTCCTTTTTGAGCGACATGCAAAAATAGCCCGGGAGAAGCAGCTTGGTCAGCGGCTGCACAGGCCGATTCAGCACTCTCACATTTCTGGGTATGCCAGTTTTGGCAACTAACTTTACCGCCGATTCCTACGAAAGTCGTTGACTTCTGGTTAATTGAGTGGAACCCCCCAAAATCGGCTCTCCTTTTAGTTATTATCAGCAACTTGGGCACTGATTTTTCGGTGCGTGTACTTGCCATAAATGCCCGCTGTTGGGTGTCCAGCCTTCGAACAGTTTTTCTCGTCGCTTGGCGCCGGCGTCCCTTTATTCGCTCGCGCTCTAGGCTGGCACCCCACCCGGGCGTGAGGAGCTCAATTAGTAGTAGTCGGTTCCAGAGGAGCGTGCGTTTCAGAGAAAGATGCTGCGAGAGGAGGGGCATCTCGATCCAGCAGCGGCCACGTCGATAAATGGACGAATTGAGAGCAGCCATCATCAGTTGAGCTCCCAACGACACTGGTCTTGTGCCCCAGCAACAGCGCCCGGAGAGTGCTGATCCCGAACCTAGAACGCGCACAGCTATGATTAGTAGCGTTCATCGAGTCTATCATCGCTACTGTAGTACTGGATTTTCCCATGCGTATTTAAACGACAATGCGAGAAAGTGGAAGGTGGATCGACCTCCATTCCGACGTCGACTTGGTACTATGGCGTCTTCACTGTTACCCGTTGACGCCTGTATATCTGTGCTGCGGCTCCTGGGCTTTGTATCGCTATCTGCGTTGCTGTTCACCATCGTTCTTTCAGACTCGGAGAACATGCGCCGCCACGCTGTTTTCCTTAATTTCGTGTCGACGTATCTCATGCGTACGTCAGTCGGGCTCTTCACGTACGTGCTTCAAGTGACGCTCTCGATCCACAATTAACTGCTGAGGCGACTGGGGAAAATGGATGTGGTGAGGTTCATGGCTTTCCCTAAAACCGACCAAACCTGGGGTGTGGCCATCATAATCGATGCTGTGATCAATTGTATGAGGTTCATGTGAGCATCGAGTTGATCAATAACGCCACTCACTGGCGTCGTCCTTCTGACGGTAATCTTGAATTAACAGCGTGCTGACGGCCACCCTGAACCTTGTCATCCATGTATATGTCGTCTGCATGCAGATGAAAGTGTCCCGCTAATGCCTTGTCCAGCTGTGGTTTGAAATGCGAGCTGCTTTCAGCCATGCACAGGCATGGACAACGAAGCTACGGACCTTCACACGATGAGACGGCACACCTATCGAGAATTGAGGTCGATTGAATTACGACAAAAGCTTCTAGTCACTCCTTATTTGATGGGATTAGTCCCCCTTGTGAGTGCTGGGAGCTTTCTTTTCAGCACCCTCGCTGAGTATCCCGTATGTGTCAGTGCGAGCTTTTTGACTTCACTCCAAGGGGCTTCCTTTTGCGGTCCAAAGCCATGGACTACGTCTTTCGCTGGTCGTTCTCACGTGCATTTGGGATAGTCAGTTGTTATCCCGATCCGTTTTCGTGCTAGGCTACGATTAATGGTTTCTTTTTCAGTCCTTTTGGTAGTCATGTTTGTTAGCTATCGTCGTATTTATCGACGCGTCAATATGGGTAGCACCATGACCCTCTCTCTGCTGGTGCGCCTCTCTGTGTTCTGTTCGTTTCGACTCCTTTTTGCCGTGTACGTTTTTCTTCGGATCTCTCGAAGAATAAGACTGACTGCACGGTGATATTTCTCTAAGCATTCTTGTGACGTGGCTTGGCCTGTTTGATACGAACCCAGATTCGAATGCGACTATGATCATGGGAGATATAGTGGGTATTGGAGAGTCGCTTTGTGAGCGTCACGCAAGCTTTCTAATGTCTTTCGCACACCATTGACGTATGCCCCTTGGCCAAGTCCCGCTCCTCGCGTTCTTGCTACTTTGTCTGCAGCGCGTAAGCGCTCTTCAATTGCTGTCCTGCTCATGAGGCGGAAATTATTATTGATTCGGTGCAGGACATATTGCAAGTTTGGTTTCCTTGCATTCATTTCGGTGCAAAACACACCCGCTCCACTCCGAGTCAGGCTGAGTCGAATTGGGCTCTCGATACGGAAGTCCTTGCCATTCACTAAGATGTGGCTCCCATCTGTTACCTCGTCGTTTGGTTGGCGGTATCATCGGAAGCTCATTGTGTATATTAGAGAAAGTGAGTGATTTGCATCAACTGGTCATGCATGCTGCCTGATTAATAGTGAGGGTAATATCACTAGTAATTCCCGTAAAGCTCGCGGGCGCAGCGCTCGCGGTGCCACCCGCCTGTGCGCTGTACTGCCCAAGCTACAGCTGTCAGTGCAGGCCCATACCGTAACAAGAGATCTGCAATCAGGCACTCAGCGCCAACGCTCGTCGACGCTCGCCGCACCACCGCACATATGGGAGACCGGGCGCTGAACTCGGCGGCCATGTACAGTCACTACAGTGAGTCCGAGTCGCTGACAGGCACTCAGCGCGCACGTCCGCTTGGCCCCACCGGCGTACGAGCCATATGCTCTGGCGCAACCTGTGTGCCTGGGCATATAAATCATGCTATGCACTGTATCCAGCATGCATGCGAGAAAAGATTGGCACGCGAGCAGCTTATGTAACACTGTAGAAACAATAGGCGCTGTATACCAGCGCTTTTCAAGCCAACGCCGCTGAGACGCTCCTTTTTGCACTTGCCAGGCGCCCCTTAAATTTCAAAAGCTAAGGTACTGATCCTAGGCTTGGATTAGGACTTGTACCAAGGTACAAAAATTTCAATGTACACAAAATGAAATACAATTTATTTGCATACACAAGAAGTGAAAGTAAGCGGCCGTTTACCTACTAGTATTAACCTCGTCGTCTACCGCATCAACAAACGCTGTAAGTGAATGAAAATAAAAATAAAAACAAATCTTGTCGATGATCCCTCATTCGCTCCCACGTCGAACTCGGCCCACGACGCATTTGCTACCGATGCAATCACGTGGGGGCGAGTGCGGCTCCGGAGGGCGAGCGCGGGAGTTCGAGTCCAGGTCCGGAGGGTGAGCTCGGGAAGAGCGAGGGAGTGTGAGGGGGAGTGCGGCATTGCGAGTCCGGGAGTCCGGGGAGTGGGAGTGGGAGTACAATGCGAGTGCAACGGGAGTTTGACAGCGTGTGGGCATGCGAGTGAGCATGCTTTGTTACGCGATCGACGCGAGGCGTATGAAATGCAAATATACGCAGTGCACCCTTGGCCTCCCCAGCTAGTCTTCATCATCCACGGGGTCAACGAACACTGTGCGAGCAAAGTCGCCACTTCGGTCGATAGTCCCCCACTCGTTCCCGCGTTGAACTCGGCCGACCACGCACTCCACTGTACGGAGATCAATTGCTATCGGCGTGGTGGTATTTGAATATGTCGTAACCTCGCACGTAGCGTCCCGTCCTCCAGTCGAACAAGGAATCACGACCGCGAGTAAGAAGCGGGTAGGTTCCGCGAGGTTGAGCGTGCGTGACGCCGGGAGTTCAAGGTCGAGAATACAGTCCAGCTGTCCGTAAAAAATCTGACGGCGTTGTGGCGGTTGATCGTGGCCACGATGGTTATTGGCAACCATGAGTGTGTACTGATTATTGAGAAACTAAATTAGTCTCAAGTAACCTCAAAGAATGAATAGATGAGACGCACCCGGATAAATGAGGAGTCACGAATTGATAGCGCTTGAGCAAGACTTACTGCACAACGTGCTCGTATTTTATCTCCACCGTTTGCAATGCGGACCTTCCCCCATCGTGTCATAGTGAGGGGAATCAGGTTCCTGATCTCTGCGGCATCCCGATCGTAGATCCAAGCAAAGTATAAAGATATGCGCCGTCGCAGATCCTGATCTGGTTGGAAGTTTTGCTTACGAGGGGAACGCAGTATAGTGCTTGGGACTTTTGTACCATGGAAAGAATTAGCTGACAATAGACAAGTTGAACCAGTGTTTACTCACAAGCTTCGTATTGCTCCTCAGTGGCTGTAAGTAGTGCAGCTTGCACCCGCTTCCGGTGACGTTCACGTTGAACTCGTCCCAGCGCCTTGGTGCAAGAGGGCACACAGAGGCACGGTTCCTTGCCCGCCATGGAGGATGGTCCTGGTGTGGGATTAGAACGAGAACGCACTTCTGGGATTAGAACGCACTTACCTCTTACAGAATTTTCGAGCCCCGGAGTGAGTCAACCAGTTGTCCTGCATGCGGGACTAGAAAAAATTGCTATTGTCATTTTGACTTCCGCAGAGTTATATAAGCACGTTCTTTCGCCCTCTCAATCACCAAACCAACCTCTCACCTTCATCACCTTCCTCGCTCCCCATACCTACATCTGGTGAAAAACAAATGTCATCCAGCTCATGCTCGTATTCCTCAGAACAGGTCGAGAGTGCGTATGCCAATCTCTTCGCGCCCCCCCACCTAATTTCCCTTTGTAGACCTTATGAAGGCGCTAGCCTCCAAAGGCCTTGGGCCTGATGATATTATCAAATAATTATCTAACGGTGAGCCCTTTCAATGTGCATATATTATTTATATATTATTTATAATTGGTCCTTCAGGCTCTGGGACCTCACCTCGGGCTAGTGCGAAAGCTGGACTCTCATCACCACCAGACGACAGCACCTTTACCGACCGCTCATTTTCGGAGCTTATCCCCTCTCTCCGTCAAAGCTCCTCTTCCAATCCCCATTTCAAGCCGATCCGTGTGCCTCCTCCCCACATAACTATACAGAAGGTGCCGAAGGTAAACCTTTCATATTAATGAGATCTCCTTTCTGACATTTTTTCAGGCCTCATCTTCCACCGCTCTCTCTGCGCCCGCTGTAAGGAAGTCCAAGCGGCAGGACATACCGGCCCCAGGTTATCCATGTGCCGCATCCTCTTGTATGTTTGCTCACCTTCGTTCTCCTCTGCACAGCCCGATACCGCGACTAAGTCAGCCGTCTCATCGTATTCCCATGCCTCTTTCGTGCAGCCAAGCTCGTCACTCATGCTTTATGCTTCCC
Organism: Gautieria morchelliformis; assembly: GCA_015179125.1. Classification (NCBI taxonomy): domain Eukaryota; kingdom Fungi; phylum Basidiomycota; class Agaricomycetes; order Gomphales; family Gomphaceae; genus Gautieria; species Gautieria morchelliformis. The sequence continues at coordinate 60,410 of WHVA01000467.1, forward strand.
ACAGTGGTTCACTCTCACAGCCTCTCCCTGCCGTATCCACTCCCTGTTGCCCCTTCATCGCATTTCGATATCTTTCATCGCTCTCGATTGCTGACGCATTCTCGTTTTCTGCCACACGCGACTTGCTTTCGATATATTCCCTGCACATACCACTTACCTAGATGCCAAGCTCGCTCTCCCCATCTCAATTCCCTACTCGCTTCGATTCCCAGCACGTTCAACGATGCGCTCGACTCTGCACGCTACTATGGGTCCTCATGATGTCTCGATGGTCTAGCTCTGTTTTTTGCTCTTTATTCCGTACATGTTCGCTCCTACGGTTTGCTATGTGATCGCCTGCCATGTATTTACAACCTGAAATCAAGTTCATTTGTGGCTATATAGAAGTCCCAAAAGCACTTGGATACCGCGCAAAAACCGCTGCCGGCAAGCCACAAATTGCGCTAAAATGTTCATGATCACTACTGAATTTCAGGCCGTGCCGATCGGGGGAAAAAAACTTAAGGTAGCCGGTTCCAGGCTCCTTTTGAACTTCTTAGCAGTCCCTTATGGACTGATTCTCCAGGCGCCAATTGTACTGATTTTCAGGGGGCGCTCTTCCTGCAGTGGTAATTGGGTGGCCTTGTGATCGCGTGCGCTGCTGGGAAAACGTTTCTAGTCACCATCGAAATAGGTGGATTGTCCAGAACAGGCGTATTGATGCACTTGGAGGAGCGGGGAGCTAGGATGCATAATCCGAGGGAATGCTTGGTAGCACATTCACGTCATGTATTTTGATCGTAGTTCGTAGTACACAAACGACTCGGAGCCCTTCTTGAAGCGGCTTTTCCCCGTCCCAATCCAACCACAGAATTCAAATACAACCCCCCCGCCTCAGAAGTTCACCGGTGCAGGAAGCGTCTGCGGCGTGTCCCTTTTCGCGTCCAAAATGAGGTGCGCGGCCTCAACAAACCAGTAGCTTCGCGAGGAACGCGAGCACAGATGTGTCCCTGTACACGCGGCGCCATTCTGGCCCTCGCGCCAATCGCGCCCTTCGCGACCCACGGCGAGATGAGCACCAGGACCGGTAGAGCGACGAGAACCGCAAGTGCACGAAAAACCATGGCGACAGTTTCTTGACGGGGAAAGACATGCCCTGCGCGCACCTTATACGCCAGATACATGTGCGTGAAGAAGTCCCGTACCGCAGAATGTGCTATTTGAAAATTTGGCCCTTCAAAATTTGGCCGGACACCAAAAAAAATAGCTAAAAATATATAAAATGGCGGAATCGATAGCTTTCTTCAAGCTGAATCTGATTCTGAAGAAATAAAAAAAAATCCACGACGGATTCAGGCGAAATAATTATTTTAATATTACATAACATACTCACGTGATTTGGCCAGCTTGACGCATGCGAGGCAAGAAACAAAAGCGTAATATTGCTAAAAGCAATGGTGGCAAGCAACGGCATCAGAAGGATACAATTATTCCACACAACAATCCCACACCAGAACTCCGTGGCAAAGTACAGAGAATGACCACTGATGATAGCCAACAGAAGGGCCTGGAACAGACTCTTACAGAACGTGGGTTTAATATTAAAGGTCTCAAGGCAAAGTGTTCCCCTGTCTGTCCATTCGAGAGTCAACGGTGCTGCATGGCTCGACTGCTTAGCCAGCAAGATGACTTTGTAAACCAGGTGTCTATGCTTGAAACACTCATAAAAGAGGCTGGGCATGAATGCATATTCCTCCCAAAGTTCCACTGTGAACTCAATCCCATTGAAATGGTAATATTTACTTTTACTTCAATTGATAATTTGTCAACTTATTCACATTGTCTAAGTATTGGGGGTGGGTGAAGTACAGATATCGGCAAGTGCCCAAGAGAACCTTCGATGATGCCAAAAAAGCAGCATTTGCTGCTCTCAATGCTTGCCCGGTGGATGTCATCCGACGTTTTATCAACAGAGCCTGGCGGTTCATGAGTGCTTACAGGATTGGCCTGACAGGGCAGGCAGCAGCATGGGCCGTTAGAAAACAAAAGGGCCATCGTACAGTCTCACGCAGTGCTATGATGCATCTTGATGCAATTGTCAGCCGCAACTGACACGTACCTACTTTAGACACCGAATAAATGACCCTTTATATGTTAAATTTTTGAAATTTTTGTCCAAAAATTTGGCCAGCCGAAATCCTCGTGGGAAAAATTCCAAAGGAGTGTTTTTCGACGTATTTTGCATTCCTGAGTCCGAATCTGAAGTCAGATTACCCCCCAAATCTCTCAGTCACCGGCTACTAAGTTGGTGGACTTTGGTTGTCCGCGACTGTAGGACAATCACCGCGTTTTAGGGGTTCGTAATCGTGGTGGGAATTCTCACGAGTAGGTGAGATCTAGCGGGGTTATAGTGGGTGCTCGGGCTGTGATCAGTCGGGGTACTCGGATCATGAATATGGGGTGCCTTGCGTTCAGTTTAGATACCTTTATAGATGTTAGTCCTCGTTCGTAGGTCCAAACAGTATAGGTATTCAGCATCATAACACATGGGCTCATCACAGCCTGACTGACGCTCCTCATCTGAGCACAAGTTTTTATTAACTTGTCAAATTGTGCCCGCGCATATCGTGTATTTGCGATGCTATTACCTACATCCATGTTTAAGCATCGCAAGTAGTCCTAATCTGCTTATACTTGAGCCCCTCGAAACCAGGCAGATCGGTGGAGATAAAAGTAGTTCCATTACTCTAATAGGTAGCACCTCAACGCATGCGTCATAGCTACATCGCGTCCACACCGCCCCATAGAAATTTCTTTTCTACCTTAAGAGCCGTTCCACGTCCCATCATGTCTGTAGAAATTTCGGTACGTCGTGAGATCCGGTGCATGGTGGTCAGTTACGGTGAAGATAGGGATCTCCGGTCCCGTACCCCTGCCATCCTAATATGAAGTAGTATACGCCCCGGTAATATGGCGTGAAAAACTCGTTGCATTCTGCATCAGATAGAGGTGGTAAGTGCTTAATTAATTTAGGCACTTCTGCAGGGAGCAACTGACAGAATCAATGATGCCCCGGTTGTTTTCTTAAACGCAAGAGGGCTAAGTAAGACCGACTGAGAGTATATGGTATGCATCTGACCTCAACAAACGCAATAAATAAAATATTCGCAATCGACAGCATGAGAAGATAAACATAATATAGTATACCTGGCCACTGTCAGCTCCGTGAACGCTGGAGTAGAGGATATAGAGTACCATCCGCATACAGTGTCGAGACTAAACTTGACGGAGTATACCGATCTGAAACGTGGCTCAGGGTTCAATTGCTGGGAACCGCCATGAACTACCTACAATGTTGGACACCTTTAATAAGAGTGAGAACTAGGACAACTATAATGGAACCGGAAATTATGATGTTAGCAAGCTGCAGCGCAAGCCAGGCTTATCGCTCACCGGTCTCGAACCCAAGTATGATAACATAATCCCACAAAATGGTGATATTGTCGTTCCTGGTAATAAAGCAGCTTTGGAGGTTCGGTATTGGGAGTGTCGTAACATCTGCGACTATGACACTATGAGCTGGGACACTTTGGGAGAAACAAACCAGCACAAACATGAGACGGAAGTAAGCCCAATTCTGGTCAGGTATGCGAGTGGGACCACAACAATAACCAATAGGATAGAAAGGAAGGCGGGAACTTTGCGCTTCTCGACCCAGATAGCCCATGTCCTGAATATCAGAACAACTAAATGAATGGTATTAGTACCCGTCCCATAAAAGCCAGTCAATTCCTACTTTCTGCCAGACATCCACCCAGAATATAAACCCTGCAGACTGGTTTAAAGTTAATTTCGCACTCGATCTCAGAGACTCACAGCCTGAAATTTGATAGACGAGGGAGCACTGTAAGATCGAGCGTTCAACATTCGCTTCGAAAAAAAGGTCATTCGAATATATTCACCGTCCTTACCGACACCGATTCCCCAGTCACGAAGTGGACTTGGATAATACGTTAGTCTAAAGCGATTAGGCCAATTGAAGACGGCGCACAATACGTCAACATCAACGAGTCGACAAACACACTATAGCGGGTTAACAGGTAGAGGATCTTCCCGATACCCCATGGTGTTCCCCAGATAAGTTCTACCTCAAATTTGATAGTCAGGAGGTAGTCATAAATCTGGTTCGCAAAGTCTTATTTGGACAACAAGTGCATTGGCGGCATCATGCTCACCAGAATGACAATGCTAGCAACTTGAAGTAAGGATTCGTTAAGGGACGCCGGGACGGTACTAGGTTCGACGTACGGTTAAAGCTCTAGAAGATTCTGGTCAGTGCAAAAACCCTCAGCACTCAGCGAATACCCACCGCAGTCATTCGATTTTCAAAAATGGCCAGACCCAAGGCTTCAAGCTCTGCGAGACTCGACATCAACTTGGGCAATTCGAAGTATTCGAGCACTTCTTGTAGCCCGTGACTGTTACTTTAAGACAGCGAGAAGTCATAAAGGCATTGCCTTTCTCTTTTCAGGCTTCATGACGCGATAGATAGTACTCATTAATACGCCAACGAGGCACACTGCATGCATGTGGCTGGGGCACAGCTGAAGCCAAAGTAAGCCAAACACAGTCCCAGACATTGTTGCGAACCTGGCAGGAATCCGCATAGGGCTCCGTCTGGACTATGACGTGATGGAAGAAGGCGCGCAAAACTGTTTCTAGCATGCCGCGGATCATTTCAGTACATACAGAAGTTCCACCTGGCGTTCACGGGAAGATGCTGAGGTAAACCAATGAAAAGGAAGCCTCATGTTCGCGCGGAGAGGATGTGTGAGTGGGTCTGAAGTTGAAGCCTGCCAGAGAGGCCTTAGTTATCAAGGGGACATGCATCGACGTTAGTAACTTAGCCAGCCGAGACGTAGGCCGGAAAGATGTCGATGAGTATTAACTGAGCTGTCTACTACATCTTGATTAGAATTTCATGAAATTTGGCCGCCGGTGCCAAGTATATATATCCAAAGTTGGGAACATTTCTACTGCGCCTTTGAATAGAGGATAAATATGAGTTGACAGGAAGGGTCACAGTCTGTTATGGTGATGTGGGTAATATAGATATCATGAGAGATGTCGCTCACAAGTCCACGATGATTAATTAATCTACTCGTGAAGAATTTGTCGAACATAGGTCGAGAGGGCCAGGAGCTTGAGGACAAATGTCGTGATACTGTAACATCACGAGGTAGGCGGCACATGACTCTTGTGACATCGTAAAGGCGGCGCCTGTCCACGAAGAGTTACATAATGGTTTATTTTACAGTAACAGAATCCGGACGTGTATTGCTCGGGAATCATCTAAGTAAGGCGTCTAATCTTTTGGGATGAGGTTGTTGTTTAGACGACCATGACAGCCAAAGAGGAAGCAAACGTATCTGAAAAATATGCAAGCCAACCTAGTGAGAAAGGTGCTGAAGAACTTGGCATTAATGTCGTTTCCGCCACAGGTGAACCTTAAATTCCATCCCCGGAATCTTCACTTGTAACAGTTCAGCAATGTTTGGCAGATTCTGAAGATACTGTGCCACCTGCTGGATATACTCCAGCACAGCAAGTGATATATTAGTCTGAATCGCATTCCGCTGTCGAACGTGATGTCGATGAATCCTCATGTGATGTCAGACGCTGCATGGCCATGCTAATCAGGTTTGGTCACAGCGATGCGTCGATGACAGCGGCGTATCGCCGATCGGGCAAGCCTGAACTTGTGTTCATCCAAGACGTGAAATTCTACACATTCAAATATTGTCCGGTATTTGGAGATCACGGACGAGTATATCTTCATGGAGCATTGTCCGCTCGGGTCCCTCGATCACTATAGATCTTGGATCGCGTTGGTTGAACGGACGCTTCAGCTTGTTTATTGAAGCACAGGTGTTTCTTGAAGTAACGAAATTATACGCAGTGTACAAAGTATTATCTCGTCGTATCCTCGTTGTCAATTGAGCCCGAGATAGATCACCTTTGAATTTGATTTCTCATCCTTGTCTCGGCGACGTAAGACCGCCTTTTTATTTTTGGCCGCGTCTTTTTCTATATGTTACCTTTTTCTCGATTTCTCGATTTTCCCCTGTGTACGTCTCGTATCTTCCACCATCTATCGCTCATCCACTTCCCTCAGGTATATCTTCACCGCCTGTTCTTGTCGTTCACCTTGTTCGCTTAACGGAGTCGAGGACGGGCGCTGTTGCACCGCTACCGATTGAAATAGCCAGACGCGTCTTACTTCTAGATCTGCATCCAGCATGAGCGGCGAGCCAGCTGCTCTCCTCTCTTCAGGCCACTGACTGGCTCGTTCTTCTTGCTGTCGGGATCAGCGGCGCAGTTATACTGCGATGGAGCCAGTCGAAAGGGCCTTTGGCCCCGGGGCCGCGTCCTTGGTCCATGCATGGTGGGAAACCTTTTTCAGATGCCGCGGCAGCAGGAGTGGCATACCTACCAGGCGTGGGCAAGGAAATACGGTGGGTGGCGCCGTGCGTGTTCAATGTTCCTTCGTTGTGCTTACAGCGTTTTCAAAAAACCTTGACGCGGCGCGCTTTTGTTTTTTTTCTCAGAGGCGCTCACGCCCATTAGGCGCTGGAGCAGCAGCAGCACAAACCCCCCACACGATGTCTAGCGGTAGCCTGGAGCCCTTGGGGCCACCGCCACCGTATTCAGATCAAATAGTACGATCATCCTTCCTTGATTTGTCTGTCCATACAAACTGACTGGCCACAAAATGAGTTTGCACCTCTTCCATCCATTGTGCTCGTCCAATCTCATCTCGTTCCGTGGTCTGTCGTCTCAGTAACTTGTAGGAGAGGCCGGCATTCTGGATTGCATAGTGAAGCGTTGTTATAGCCATGAGGATGTCATGCTCTAGCGCAAGCCAGTCCTGTAGTTCATCCAGAAACATTTATGGGGCATTCTGAACTAGATTGATTAGGGCATGCATCTGTGCGGTATTCAAAGCACGAGGTCGGCCTTGGAGAGGATTGCATGGTGGAACGACGTTGCCGTAAACTTCAAGGTTTTGTGCCCACCGAGTCATGCTGCTCTTTGAGACATTGAGGATAATACCCACCTCTTCCATATAACGGTTATGAAGCAGCCATAGTGCTCGCTGCTTGAGGTCAGGGCTGATACGTCGATACCCCATTGCCAGTCGCAGCAGCACGGGCGCCTCTGAGAAAAAAAAAAAAGGCGCGCCGCATCAAGGTTTTTTGAAAACGCTGTAATCGGGTTGGGGTAGGCGACTTACTCTAACAGGCCATACTCAGTGATGAACGAGCTGTGCGTTGGATTGCGGTCCTTTTTGTGCTTTTTCTTGGGCTCAGGATGTGTCGTTGGCAGGTGCGAGTGGATTGGATTCTGACAAATTCGAACGGCGAGGTCCACCGCGTGCGCCGCTCCATCGTGCAGCGATACTTCTCCGGTCAGGCAGGTGAAGCATTGTTCGCATCAGCAGGACGAGGCACGCATTCTGCTGGCGAACCTGCTGAAGAGCCCGGATCTGCTGGAGCTGCATCTGAAAGGGTAGGCCATTCTTGTTGGTGCACAGTCGTCGTGGTGCGTGCGCTGAACCGGGGAACCTTGAAGGCACGCGGCGAGTTCGATCCTCTTGGGTGCGTATGGCTTTCGTGTGGACGGCGCGACGGACGGGCTGGTGCAGCAGATGGATGAGACGCTGCAGTTCGGGGACAAGATCTCGGAAATGACGTCCGTTCTACTTGAAAAATTCCCGGCGTGTGAGTGGTTCAATGTCAGATCGGGATTGGAGAGCGGCGACTGAAACCAATCCGCCTCACGCGCAGTGAACCGGTATCCCCGATGGATGCCCTTTTCTTTGTTCAGGGCGTACGGTGATCTGGTCAAGCGGGTTTTCGCAGACATTTGGGCTGAGCCGTATAATTGAGCCGTGAAGATGATCGTGTGTAGCGACGCATCCGCGCTTTTAGTATGGTATCTGATCAGACATTGTAGGAGAGCGGGACTGCAGCGCCTTCGTTTGTCTCCACGTCCTTGGATGATCTCGCAGCCGAGCCCTCGCTGTCCCCCGAGGCACAGTCGGAAAGGGTGGAGTTGATCAAGGATTGCGCGTCAGTCATGTATGGTGCGGGGACGGATTCGGTAGGTGTATGTTTTGCACGGCGCTGTGGAAGATGGGTTGAATTTGCACAGTCCATGGCTACGATGGGCACCTTTTGCATGGTTCTTGTGCTTCGCCCCGAGGTCATAAGGCGTGCACAGGCGGAGGTGGACAATGTGACCGGAGAGGAGCACCTCCCGACCTTTGACGATCAGGATAGCTTGGTTTATATCAGTGCACTATTCTGGGAGACGCTCCGGTACAATACCGTAACGCCTCTGGGGAAGTAATATTGACAATTCCTTGCGGGTGCTTATGCCAGCTGCTATCAGGACTGCCTCACAAAGTAGTAAACGACGATGTCTACGAAGGGACATTTATCCCCGGTGGTGCCACTATTGTTGGAAACATGTGGTATGATCCTGCCATGCACGGGCTTTAGGCGGGTAAAAGCTAAGGTTTACGAAGGTGCATCTTCCGCGACCCGGTGGTATTCGTGGAGCCCGAGAAATTTAAGCCGGAGCAGTTCTTGGGCGACAAGGGGACAGAATGTCGTGATATTATGACGACGGTGTGGGGCATGGGCCGCAGGCGGGTCATTGTCTCACATCTTTTGATCATCGGTTCCTCACCATAGACTGCAGAGCTTTCCCTGGGCGTCAGCTCACCGAGTCCTCGCTCTTCGTCGCCATGGCGTCGGTCGTCGCGTGTTTTGACATCGCGCCAAAGCCGGGGGACACTCCGCGCGAGCTTACGTTCACCTCGGGGTTTATCAGGTAGGATGGTTTCATACAACGCCCGTTTCTCCACGTGATACTCATGATTGGGTGTGTGCGGCGGGCAGTGTAGAGAGGGAAGCCTCGCTGGAGTGACAAAATGTGCAGAACTACTAACGCAGCTGGTAGTGAGAGGGAAAGAGGAGTCTCATTACTAATCTAAGTGGACCCACTATATACTCTGAGAACAATGGGGGTGGAACAACGTGACATCATACTAAAAGACAAGAAAAACCTATAATTTCCAACTAGAGAGTGTAGCTCTCTTACATCTTCCGGGACTTCTTTTGAAGATCTGAACTCACTACTGGTCAACTGCAGGAGACTGTGATACTGGTGATGTATGAACCAGGGAGTAAGGATGACACCGGGTATGAGTACGAGCCATTGGTGCTCTGCACAGGGACTATGAGAGGACAACGGAGTGGTTCTAGTGGAATATGATTCGTGGGGTTGTATTGTCGGCGAATAGAAGACGTGAGAGCATGGGAAGATGTCCGCACGGGCAGGGATGGCATGGACTGGCTAGCCTCAGTCTTCAGTGCTGCAGTGAGGCGGTGCGTCATGCACTTCGCAGCATGTGTGCTGCTCAAGCGTGTTGGCGTGTCTCGGGAGCCTGCATCGTGCACAGCTGTGTCTCTGAAGTCCCGTACGTGTGCGCCGGCAGAATGAGCCCTGCCGCAGCAGAAACCACATGTACACTGAGCTTTGTTCGTGTCATGCAGCGTTCCCGCGGTCTGGCCTGCTGGGCTGTGTGTCAAAGGGGCTTGGGGCAAGGGTGGTGACGGAGACGGGTGCGGGTATGGCATGTGCTGGTGGGACGTTGTGGTTGCGGCTGGCATCTGCGTGGCTGTCTCACAGGTGGGCAAGGTGGCGACGTTCATCTGAGTTGTCTTGCCCTTCGCCTGCAATGTGCTCTCAACGGCATGTGCGCTGGTCTTGTCGTCAAAGTCCAGAGCGCACAGGCTTGTGGAGTTTGCACGTGGACGCGTCATGTCGTCGTAGACGGCCTTCTGCATGGTGCTCTTATGAGCGCACATCGTCGGATCACGTGATGGTGCAAGAATAGAAGACACAAGTCGGAATGGGGAGTGTAGTCGGTGGCGGCGCTGGCTGTGAAGTTGCGACACAGCCATCTGTGCATGGCGGATGGGCGAGGTGGTGGCTAGGGCATGCATGTCTGTTCCGGTTGATGCGTAGTGTGATGCCTTCTGTGCCTCCGTGGTTGTCTCGTGGGTCTGCCTCGCGGCATCCTTTGGATGTGTCGCATTCTCGCAAGTCATTGCGGGTGCGTGCATGCTTGCGTGGGTCTCGGTCAGGGTCACGATCTCATGACTCATTGCCGCCTTCTGCATCTCTGTCCTGCGGTGCTGCTGTGTGACATCGTGCATCAGTACGCAGGTTGTGGCTGCGAGGGGAGTGTGCGTAGGAGCCTTCTGTACGTACGGCGGGGGCGAGGAAGAGAATGGCGCTGTGGAAGGAACCCGGCAGCTGTGATGACATCGTGAAAAATGCGTTGGCGTGTACTGAGCGCGTGAGGAAGGGAACGGAGGCGTAGGATAAAGGGGAAAACACGCCCGGGCATGGATGTGCGTGTCGGTTCGTGGCTGCCTCACCACATCACATGTCTGGACGACAGTCTCGAGGGTTGCGCTGTTGCTGTGGGCGGCGCCAATGCCTGCGTTCCTTCTGGTTGTAGCTGTGCATGGCACTGCAGGTGGGAATGTGCGGGACACGTCCGCGCGTGGTGCAACGCGTGCATGGGAGGGAGCCAAGCTGGCGGTGCATGAGGATGTTGGGGTGACACCATAAGACTGCGAGGAACGTAGCTGTGGGTCCTTTCTGACGACTCTGTGCACCCTGGTGTGTCGCTTAAGTCGGTGGGTGGTTGAAAAGGCACGAGAGCACGTAGCACAAGTGTGTTGGCTCATCGCGCCACTCTGATTGTTCCCCGGGGCTCCGATGACTGTAAGACAGGGCACATATGGAATATCTCAATGAGATGGGACTGATAAGGACAGAACTGAATTGGATGGTGGTTGAGAAACAACTAGCAGGGAAGGAGAAGGTGTCGGTGGACAGCAGACTATAGACTCGGGACTCTTGTCCTCCGGGAACGAGCGAAGAAGTCCATCAGAAATGGCTGGAGAGATAGCAAGTAGCTCCTCCAAGGAGAGTGTAATGGGGGTTTGGAGAGGATCATCTGTGGGTGCAATGGATGTTGACAGGATACGTTCTAAGACACTTGTGACTGTGCTGTGCATTGCCGCCAGGTTGCCCTGCGTTTCGACTGACTCGCTGTGGTTCATCTCAATTCGACCGACTAAGTATAACTTGTTTCTTGCAACCTGTCAGGGGACACCCTGTTTTCCATTTCCAGTTCCGACACCACACCCAGTTCCGACTCCATTTCCGACTCCGCTTCCGGTTCCGATTCCATCTCCGCATCCGCTTTCGGGAACGATTCCGCTTCTGGGAGAACTTCCACCAGTTCCGCTCGCCTTGCCAGTTCCAGTCCAATTTCCGACTTCCGCCCCGGAACAGTGTCGGAAATCAAGCGACTCGCATAATAGGTGGCATCAAGGGTCGATCAAGGGTCAGGGGGATGCAGGGTTGATGGCGGGTGCCAAGCGTTGTCCCTGGCTGCGCAGCGTAGTATAATACGGGCTCGCTGACATTGGGGGTCCTTAGACTTTTCTCTTTGGATTTCCCCTTGTCAGGTGAGAACTCCCTCTCTTGTATGCTCTGTTCATTTATACATACTTTGGATTTCCCCTTGTCAGTTGTGTGGTAGTGTGATCTCCACAACTAGCCAGGGTTGCCCTTACAGCAGAAAAGTCTCTCCCATAGAGGACCGGCGGTCGTACTGCGTGTCGCAGCCGCCATAGGTGCGTTCGGAATCGGAGACAGCGACTCGGAGATCGCAACCTCTTCCGCACACACAGCGTACGACAGCCCTTCTTCTTACGTCGAGCTCCCAACCCCGGAAATCCCGTCCCACATTTCTCCTTCCGACATGGATCCGGATGATCGTCTTCGGAATATGGAGGAGGAATTGACGCGGAACCGGATGAAGACCGACGCGATTGAAACAGCCTTACAAGCGATTTTGGCTAAGTTAGATATTCCACAAGGTGGTGGAAATGAAATGTTGGATGATCCGGATTTCGGAAAAGCGGAACTAGCGGAGGAGAGAAAGTCCGCGAAGTTAGCAAAGGTCAAACCCGCAACTCCGGCGGACTTTGACGGAGATCGGGAGAAGGGACACGCATTCTTCAACACATGCAGCATCTACTTCGCAATTGTCGGAGACCTCTTTCCGAACGACCAGGCTCGGATTCACTGGGCATTGTCCTTTTTCAAGTCGGACCGCGCATCCCGTTTTGCAAACAAGGTGATCCGACATGAAGCAAAGGGCAAGGGGAACTACTTCCGAGACTGGGACGCCTTCGAGAAAACATTTTCCGACCAGTTCTGCCCAAAAAATGAGCAGCTCACAGCCCTTACGAAGCTCGAGGGAACCAGCTGGTACCAGGCCAAGGATCCGGTCGATGACTATATCGATCGCTTCCAGGAGCTCATCGACCTCGCGGAGTATGATGACGACAAGACGATCGTCATCAAATTCCGACGAGGACTCGATCCGACACTCCAGAACCAAGTTGCGCTGCTTGGGGATGGAGCTCCGGACTTTGATGACCCGGAAGGGTGGTACCAAGCTGCACAGAGGGTGTCCCGGAACAGGGAAGCAAATGAGGCCTTCGTGGAGACGAGCCGGAATATGACGCGCAGTTCCACTCGTCCTACTCCACCTGTGCCAAAATCCGGAAGCGCATTCATTCCCATGCGGAAAGTATTTCCGACGCTTTCTCCGCCCGCTCCTATTAGGAACCATAGCCCTCCTCCCTCGAAGAGTGGCCCTGCCCCGATGGATGTTGACCGCATGCGCGGAAAAGGCCGCGGAACTATCACCTGCTTCCGATGTCAACAACCAGGCCACTATGCCCGCGAGTGCCCCCAAGCATTTGACATCCGGCTTATGACCACGGAGGAGAAACTCGAGCTCCTTCCAGAGTTCCTCGCACTTGCGGACATAAGCGGAGTGCCTACTGCGGAAGTAGTTTCCGAAAACGCGGAATATGGCGCATCGGAAGCGGAAGATGCGTCGGATTTTGTGACGCGCAGCGGGTGAGATGTGTGCCCCTGCTGCCTGTACATAACCGGTTTGCCTGTCTTGAAGTAGAGAATGAAAAGCCCCGACTCCCCTCACTTCATACAGACCCACCGGATAAAGTCACACAAAAGCCAAATCCGACACCCCGTCTATCCCGCATCCGCCCCTGGGAGAGACGCCTTCCGAAGCGCTATGTCGTTGCTGCCACCCCTGGCCCCAAGTCACTAGTCATTAAGGTAGAGATCCAGACGACAGATACGGCGGAAGTCAAATCCGGACCCGCCCTTGTCGATTGCGGGGCCACTGGTCAGTTTATGGACCGGGACTATGTGGAACGGAACCGACTGACCACGCGGAAGTTGCAACGTGCAATCCCGGTGTTCAATGTGGATGGAAGCCACAATGAGGCAGGGTCCATCACGGAGATAGTGGACACAATTCTCCGCTACGATGGGCACTCGGAACGCACTTCCTTCGCTGTCACCAGCCTGGGGAAGCAAGACATCATTCTTGGGTTTACCTGGCTTCAAGAGCACAACCCGGAGATCAATTGGCAGACTCGGAAGGTACTGATGAGTCGATGTCCAGCCAAGTGTCACATGTGCCGGTCGGAAGTGCGGAAGGAGCACCAGGAGCAGCGGAAGACCGAACGGCTCATACAGACATGTCGTTCCGGCCCCCATCCACTGCTTGCAGAAGAAGACTCGGAAGCGGAATTTGACCCGGATCCCCCTTCCAATTCCGATTCCGACGTCATCCGACTCGGCCTGGAAGACGCTCTGACGGAAGGGGAGTGCTTGCTGTACGTAAACCTTCCGCCGGAGGCGGAACACATCCGCGCCACCGGGAATATTTCGCAACGCCTTGCTGAAGCCTCTAAGAGGTATGATAGAGCGGAGGCGGAAATTCCGGAGTACCTGCGGGAGTTTGAGGACGTCTTCTCTAAGGAGTCGTTTGATGCCCTGCCTCCGCGGAAACTGTGGGACCATGCCATCGAGTTGGAGCCTGGGTCGAAGCCCACCAACTGCAAGGTCTACCCGCTGTCACCCAAGGAGCAGGTAGAGCTCGATGCATTCCTTGCGGAAAATCTCCGTACAGGGAGGATCCGCCCCTCCAAGTCACCCATGGCATCTCCGGTGTTCTTCATCAAGAAGAAGGACGGCTCGCTCAGACTTGTGCAGGATTACCGGGCCTTGAATGCGATCACGATCAAGAACCGGTACCCCATTCCGCTCATTTCCGAATTGATCACACAACTCCGCGGGGCGAAGTACTTCACCAAGCTGGATGTCCGCTGGGGCTTCAATAATGTCCGGATCCGGGAGGGAGATGAGTGGAAGGCCGCATTCCGCACCAACCGAGGACTCTTTGAGCCACAGGTCATGTTCTTTGGCCTCACCAACAGTCCTGCCACGTTCCAGACAATGATGAATGACATTTTCCATGACATGATAGTGGAAGGGGTTGTCTGCGTCTACCTCGATGACATCCTCATCTTCACAAAAACAATGTCCGAACATCGGGAAGTCGTGCGGAGAGTGCTGGAACGACTCCGGGAGTACAACCTGTGTCTCAAGCCGGAAAAGTGCGAATTTGAGCGGACTCGGATAGAGTATCTTGGGGTGATCGTGTCGGAAGGAAAGGTGGAAATGGACCCCGTCAAGGTTTCCGGTGTGTCGGATTGGCCGGTGCCGCGGAACAAGAAGGAAGTCCAGTCCTTCATTGGGTTTGTCAATTTCTACCGGCGGTTCATCAAGGACTTCTCCTGCCACGCCCGTGCCCTCTTCGACCTCACCAAGAAGGAGGTTGGATGGCGGTGGGGAGAGCCGGAACGGGCCTCCTTTGACAAACTCAAGGAGCTGATCACTTCTGCCCCGGTCCTGATCTTTCCCGACGACTCTCGCCCTTACCGAGTGGAGGCGGATTCTTCCGACGCAGCTACCGGAGCGGTCTTGTCGCAACAGTCATCGGAAGAAGGTGGGGGGTGGCATCCGATTGCCTTCTTCTCTAAGAGTCTCAGTCCGGTCGAGCGGAACTACGAGATCCATGACAAGGAGATGCTGGCAATCATCCGAGCGCTAGAGGAGTGGCGACACTTCCTCGAGGGTGCTCTATGCCCATTTGAGATCTGGACAGACCACAAGAACCTTGAGTATTTCCGCACGTCTAAGAAGTTGAACCGACGACAAGCACGGTGGTCCCTACACCTGTCCCGGTTTGACTTCATGCTCCACCACCGCCCCGGCCGCACCATGGGCAAGCCCGATGCCCTATCCCGCCGCGCGGATCACGGAAGCGGAAGTGGAGACAACGCGGATATGACACTGCTCCGCCCAAGTCTCTTTGCAATCCGTGCCCTAGAAGGAGTAACTGCAATTGGGGCGGAAGCGGAAATGCTCCGGGATATCCGGAGGCAATACCGGAATGGAGAGAAGGAGGAGTCGGTGGTGAAGGCAGTGGAGGAACTCCGGAAGGGGCACTCACGGTCTGTACGGGCAGCGGAATGGTCGGAACGTGATGGACTGGTCCACTTCAGAGGCAAGGTCTATGTTCCGGGTGGGGCGGACCTCCGCCGTCGCATCGTGTCCCAGCACCATGACACACGGGTCGCTGGGCATGCTGGCAGGTGGAAGACGCTGGAGTTAGTGGCTCGGAATTACTGGTGGCCTCAGATGTCCCGCTACATCGGACAGTACGTGAAGACGTGTGACCTTTGTCTCCGAACCAAAGCGCAACGACGTCCGCCCGTCGGAGAACTTGTTCCGCTCCCGATTCCCGAATCCCGCTGGGACACCATCAGTGTCGACTTCATCGTTGAACTCCCAGAGTCTCATGGCTACGACGCGATCATGAACGTCGTGGATTCAGTGAGCAAGGTGTCCCACTTCATTCCGACGCACACGACGATCACAGCCCTCGGAGCGGCCCGCCTGTTCCTTGCACATGTCTGGAAGTTGCATGGGCTCCCGAAGCAAGTCGTTTCCGACCGAGGTCCGCAGTTTGTCGCGGAACTGACTCGGGAGCTCTACCGCCTGCTTGGCATAAAGCTGGCTACCACCACAGCGTACCATCCGCAGGGTGACGGACAGACGGAACGGGTCAATCAGGAGTTAGAGCAATATCTCCGCCTCTTTGTCAATGAGAGGCAGGATGACTGGGATGAGTTACTTCCGCTGGCGGAATTCCAATACAACAACCATGTCCATTCCGCCACGCAACAGACTCCCTTCATGCTTGACTCCGGACGACACCCGCGGATGGGCTTCGAACCACGCCAGGCCGACTCCCGACTCGAGACGGTCAATGAGTTCCGAGACCGCATGGACTCCACCCTTTCGGAAGCCAAGTCGGCCCTTGCGAAGGCCAAGGATGACATGGCAAGGTACTACAACCGACGCCGGGTTCCTGCCCCAGAGTACCAAGTTGGAGACAAGGTGTACCTAGATGCAAGTGACATCCGCACCACACGCCCTTCGCAGAAGCTTGCCCACCGCTACCTTGGGCCCTTCACAGTGACGCGGAGGGTTGGACGGAATGCATACCGCCTCCGACTTCCGATGTCCATGTCCCGCCTCCACCCCGTCTTCAACGTGGTGAAGTTACTCCCTGTGCTTGAGGACCCAATTCCACGTCGGAAGGCTCATCCGCCACCTCCGCCAGAAATTGTAGATGGGGAAGAGCACTACGTGGTAGAACGGATCCTGGACAGCCGGTTTGTGCGAGGACGACTCCAATTCCTCGTGAAATGGGAAGGGTATGGGTACGAGGAGAATTCGTGGGTCCCGGAGCAAGATGTTTCCGCTCCTGACAAACTCCGGGAGTTCTACAGGACACATCCAGGTGCCCCTCGCCGAATCCGCTCGCTGGCATTTCAATCCCTTGTGTCCCGCGCTTCGAGGACGCAGCACGCTAGAGGGGGGGTGATGTCAGGGGACACCCTGTTTTCCATTTCCAGTTCCGACACCACACCCAGTTCCGACTCCATTTCCGACTCCGGTTCCGGTTCCGATTCCATCTCCGCATCCGCTTTCGGGAACGATTCCGCTTCTGGGAGAACTTCCACCAGTTCCGCTCGCCTTGCCAGTTCCAGTCCAATTTCCGACTTCCGCCCCGGAACAGTGTCGGAAATCAAGCGACTCGCATAATAGGTGGCATCAAGGGTCGATCAAGGGTCAGGGGGATGCAGGGTTGATGGCGGGTGCCAAGCGTTGTCCCTGGCTGCGCAGCGTAGTATAATACGGGCTCGCTGACATTGGGGGTCCTTAGACTTTTCTCTTTGGATTTCCCCTTGTCAGGTGAGAACTCCCTCTCTTGTATGCTCTGTTCATTTATACATACTTTGGATTTCCCCTTGTCAGTTGTGTGGTAGTGTGATCTCCACAACTAGCCAGGGTTGCCCTTACAACCGACGTGTTTCTTGCGACTTCAGAGCGAGGGAAGGTGTAATGGATGGTCTCCTGCCGTGGACAGACAGAAGCCGAGGCTGGGTGTGACACCGAAAGGTTGAGAGTTCTTGCGAATGGGGCAGCCAGATGTAGAGAGGGAAGCCTCGCTGGAGTGACAAACTGCGCAGAACTACTAACGCAGCTGGTAGTGAGTGGGAAAGAGGAGTCTCATTACTAATCTAAGTGGACCCACTATATACTCTGAGAACAATGGGGGTGGCACAACGTGACATCATACTAAAAGACAAGAAAAACCTATAATCTCCAACTAGAGAGCGTAGCTCTCTTACAGCAGGAGGCTGAATCTGTTTCCGGTGGATATTAAGCCGCGGTCAGCGAAATGGAGGGACATTATCGAAAGGGAGGTTTTACTTATAGCATGAGGATACTGAACCCGAACCCCCCCTCCCGAAATATGCATTGCGTTCTGCGTGTACTTTTCTGAATAACATTAGCTGGTGCAGCGGCAGCTACGGGCGGCGACAAACATTGCCGGGAACGGAGTCGTGCTGACTCGCACAAAGGTTGGTAATGTTGAAAGTCGCTTCATCAAAGAGGAGAAGCGGCCAATCATGTGGATGAGGGATGCGTTTGCCATCGGCCAATTTCTGGTGGAACCTACGAAGAGATAAGGGTGGATGGTAGAGAGAGGCATATGCACATACTCGGGGTCTTGATCAAAGTCCTCAAGCCAACTGACAGGGCATATCAGACGGGCGCTCTGGGGATGCTTGAAGCCTCGGGTAACTTTGTCATTCAGGCCTATCATCGGAATGAATGGTTTGTTGGCAGGCCGGAGAAATTGTGCGTGGTCTTTGACATGCTTGATGTCTTCCCCACGAGCTGTGTTGCGGCGGTGATCAAGCTAGATAGTGCCGTGAGTTATGCACGCGTACACTGGGAATCACTGACCTCATTGGCAATGTCATCCAAGTGACACCCCTGGAGCAGGCTCGCAAGGGAGGGAACTTGTGTATCTTAAGACCTTGTACAAGGGAAAAACGCCTTTGATGCCTAACTGGTATGGACGATTGTATTTACAGCCATCACGCTGATTGACTCATGTGGTGGTATATTCGATACACAGCACAGCCGACTTTATACAACAGAACCGAAAAAAGGAAACCTACTGCAAAGTCCAGGGATGGTCATGTGCTGTCTCCAGCCTAAGACGCTTCTGGCTTGTGCCCCCGAGGCCGGTTGCGGGCGCCAGTTTGGTCGTGGACCCTGCGCCGCGGAAGGCGAGGATGTCGTTGTGGCTGCCGAACGCGGTGGTCTCGGCGCGGGCGAACTGCATGTCAGGAGAGGTGATCTTGGACATGTCGCGCGTCCATGCGCGGCATTGGGACACGGGGAACGCGATGAGGGGCGGGGCGAGGGCCTGGTGGGGGAAGCGTGCGTGTGTGTGTGTGTGAGATGGGGAGGACGGGCATGGGCGTTACCGTCATCACGCCGTAGATGCCCGTGATGTCCGTTGCGATGAGGTTGTGGAGGCGGAGGGAGACGACCTGGACGATGCCGACGCAGGTGTAGAGGGCGGCGGACTCGATGACAACAGCCGCGATGGTGACGTAAGGGCGGTTGTGCTTGAGGCCGAGGAAGCGGTCGAGGAGGCGGCGGTGGGCGAGGGGGCGGCCGATGAGGGAGGTGAGGATGGCCGGTTTGGACCAGGAGGATCAACGAGAAAGCTGGGGAGGTTCGGAGTGGGTGAAGGGGCTGGGAATGTTGGGTAGGGGCGGCTTACCGATGGACGTCAAGAAGATCATGAAGGGAAAGACAAATAGGAGGTAGTACCGGTTCCATATGACGAGGGATCGATAGAGCTTTGACGGGTTGAGGACAGAGAATCGGGGGAGTCAGAGAGAGCGTACCAACAAGAAGACATCCTGGAGCCAGGTTGAGATGGTGAAGCCGGTGAGGGCAACAAAGGCAAATGGATGGTTGCTGAATTGGCTCTGATATGCGATGGGACCGCCGAAAATATTGCGGTTGTCGATGAAGGCGAGCATGACGAGGTTCATCTTTCCGGCGACGCCGAGGTGGAGGGCGACCCGCTGGACGGAGAGGAAGGCGACGAGCTTCCAGGAGGCGCGGAGGCCCTCCTTGAGGTTGTTGACGGTCATGATATAGAGGCATAGCGTGAATCCTGGACGAGGGTTATCCTGGAGATCATGCGGGGGAGAGGGTGTGCTCCCCGTAGAGGACAGCCTCGAAGCATGTTGAAACAAAGACGGCGTGCTCGAGGCGCATGAGTGCTGGGGGCTCCTGCGGTGCATATTCTGGGGACACCGACATGAGAGTTGCGATGAGAACACATGATTTATTCGCCGCGTTTTAGGGCTTGGTAATACTGGTCGGAATACGTAGGCTGGTCTGACGCCGGCGTCCCTGTATTCGCTCGCGCTTTAGGCTGGCACCTCCCCAGGGCGTGAGGAACTCAATGTAGTAGTAGTCGGTTCCAGAGGAGCGTGCGTTTCAACCAAAGGTGCTGCGCATGGAGGGGCATCTCCATCCAGGAGCGGCCGCGTCAATAAATGGACGAATTGAGAGCGGCCATCATCAGTTGAGCTCCCAACGACACTGATGTTGCGCCAGAGCAGCGGCGCCGGGAGAATGCTGATTCCGAACCTAGAACGCGCATGGATTTCGCATGCGTATTTAAACGACGATGCGGGAAAGTGGAAGGTGGATCTTGGTACTATGGCGTTTCCACCCGTTAACGCCGCTATGTCTGTGCTGCGGCTCCTGGGATTCCCTCTCTGCGTTGCTGTTCACCGTCGTTCTTTCGGACTCGGAGAACATGCGCCGCCACGCTGTTTTCTTTAATTTCGTGTCGACGTATCTCATGTATACGTCAGTCGCGCTCTTCACGTGCGTGCTTCAAGTGACCCTCTTGATCCACAATTCACCGCTGAGGCGACTGGGAAAAAAAAAGGGATGTGGTGCAGTTCGTGGCTTTCGCTGAAACCGACCAAACCTTGGGTGTGCTCATCATAATCGATACTGTGGTCGATTGTATGAGGTTGATGTGAGCATCGAGTTGATCAATAACGCCGCTCACTGGCGTCGCTCCTCCTGATGGTAATATTGATATAACAGGGCGCTGACGGCGACTCTCAACCTTGTCATCCATGTACGCGTCGTCTGCAGATGGAAGTGTCCCGCTAATGTCTTTTCCAGCTGTGGTTTGAAATGCGAGCTGCTTTCAGTGATGCAGAGGCATGGACAACAAAGCTACGGACCTTCGCGGTGAGATATCACACCTTCTATCGAGAAACTGGGTCGATTGAATTACGACAAAAGCTTCTAATCACTCCTTATTTGATGGGATTAGTCCCCCTTGTGAGTGCTGAGAGCTTTCTTTTCAGCACCCTCGCTGAGTATCCCGTATGTGTCAGTGCGAGCTTTTTGACTTCGCCCCAACGGGCATCTTTTTGCTGTTAAAAGCCATGGACTACATGGATCTTTCGCTGGTCGTTCTCACGTGCATTTGGGATAGTCAGTTGCAACCCCGATCAGTTTTCGTGCTAGGCTGCGATTAATGGTTTATTCTTCAGTCCTTTTGGTGGTCACGTTTGTTAGCTATCGTCGTATATTTCGACAAGCCAATATGGGTAGTATCATGAGCCTCTCTCTGCTCGTGCGCCTCTCCGTGTTCTGTTCGTTTCGACTCCTTTTTGCCATGTATGTTTTCTTCGTATCTCTTGAAGAATATGACTGAATGCCCGGTGATATTTCTCTAAGCATGCTCGTGACGTGGCTTAGCCTGCAGGATGGGAACCCAGATTCTAATACGTCTATGATAATGATGGGTATAGTGAATATTGGAGAGTCGTTTTGTGAGCGTCACACAAGCTTTCCAATATCTTTCGCACACCATTGACGTATGCCCCTTGGCCAAGACCCGCTCCTCGCGTTCTTGCTACTTGGTCTGCAGCGAGTAAGTGCTCTCCGATTGCTGTCCTGCTCATGAGGCAGAAATGATTATTGATTGGGTCTAGGACATATTGCAAATTTGGTTTCCTTGCATTCATTTCGGTGCAAAACAGACCCGCTCCACTCCGAGTCAGGCTGAGTCGAACTGGGCTCTCGATACGGAAGTCCTTGCCATTCGCTAAGATGGAGCTCCACCGGAATCATTGCGAGTGCAGGATATTCGCTGATATGTGTATGGACATTCCTTTTTGTGATAGTTTCCATAGAATATTTTACAGTAACATCCGTTACCTTTTCGTTTGGTTGGTGGGCATCATGGTTTCCGGGATCATCCAGACGCTCATCGTGTATATCAAATGCGGTGGTATGCATCAACAGTCATGCTGCTTGACCTATACTCATATATAGTTACTAAGTGAGGGCTATGCCACTGGTAATTACTGTAAAGCTCCGTACAATTTCCGATATGGAACCGCCCTCAGTGAACCGCCCGTTCGCTGAGGTGCGTATCTTCTTGTTCACCTGGATGCATAGACATTCATCACGTTACAGTCCTTGTGTATCTAGTTACTACGCACCTAATTCCAACACATCTCGCGGTGCCACTACGGTAACGCTGTCGCCCGCCTGTGTGCTGCGTCCGACGCCTCCAAATTACGTTACTAATAAGAGCCGTGCTTCAGCCGCTTTGGGCATGCGCAAACAACCGCATGCCGTATGGGGGGGCGCGCACTGATGTAAGTGCAGGTAGCAAACACGCCGTACCGTAACTTTACATAAACTGAGCTCGGTCGGCGGGTCATGGGGAGCCCCGAGTCGGTGACAAGCCTTCAACGGTGAGCGCGCACGCCCATATGCTCTTGCGCCTGTACATTATGTGTGCCTGGGCATTGTAAAGCATGCTACCGTACTAGGAAAGAATTCGCACGCACTCGAGCAGCCTATTGAATTGAGTGGCCCGCGGTTTTTCCCGAGATCGCATGGGCTGCTGGGGAGACTTTTGTACTGTAGTCACTATGAAAATAGCTGGAATGCCCAGAACCGGCGTGGTGGTGGCCTTTCAATTGCACTTGGAGGAGCGGAGGAGCTACTAGCTCCTAGTAGAATGCACAATCCGAGGGAATCGCTTCGTAGCACATTTATGTTCATGTTATATTTCATCGTAGAATCGTAGTACTCGCACAAAACGACTCGGAGCCCATTTTGAAAGCCTTCTTCTCCGCGTCCTCGCTCCAACCACAGAAATCGAATACAGCGCCACCCGCCCCCCCCCGCCCCCCCCGGGCCTTCAGAAGTTCACCGGCGCAGGAAGCGCCAGCGGCGTGTCCCTCTTCACGTCCAACGTACTCAGGATTGAGCTCGGTCGGCGAGCTACGCGTTACGACTCATCTACGGGGAGTCCGGGTCTCGGAGTCGGTGGCAGGCTGTCAACGGTCCCGGTCAGCGTCAGCGCGCAGGCCCGCTTCATGGCCCATGGTAAGTTACGCGCCATGTGCTCTGGCGCAACCTCTCTGTACAGTGTGCCTGGGCATATTATTAGTGAAGCATTGCTGCCACGCGAGGAAAGACTTTCCCACGAGGGCTTATGTAATTGTCTGTGTGCCTGGGCATGCATTCCGCCACGCGATCGCGGGGAAAGATTAGATTCGCACGTGGGGAGCTTATGTAAGTAATTAATTGGGTCACGGGTGGCGCGTGTGTTTTCCGTGATCGCGTGCAGACATTCAATGTAGTCGTCATTGGGATAGCTGGATTAGAAGCGGCGTGCGGCGTAGTGACCTTCAACCCGGGGCGGAGCACAATTTCGAGGGAATTACTTCGTAGCACATTCCCCTCATGTTAATTTTCATCGTAGAATCGTAATCGTAACACACAAGACGACTCGGAGCCTATTTTTGAAGCCTGATTTACCCCTTCCGAGTCCTCACTCCAAGGACAGAAATCGAATACAACCTACCCGGGACCCCTCCCTCTCTTCAGAAGTTCACGGCCCCCTCACCCTCAGAAGTTGACCAATCCCCGCCAAGGGATTTAATTACCAGCTAGATGTGTTTGTACTTCTAGGAGACGACAAAAATGCATTGTATCATGTCCCGAACATCGCTCATACAGTTGACGATCGCCCTCTGACACTTCAAGCAAGTTTCATGATTCGAAAAAACCTGTGGCTCACTTATAAATATACCTTTAGCAAAATAATATAACTATTCATTGCGCGCTATGTATATCGGTGTTCGGGTAGGATAACTCTTTCTTCCATGCCTATCCGTGATGCCTTCCATCTATTCTTCCTCTCCCTCCGGTGATGTCATACCCCTAGACCCGTATCAAGCCTCAATTGATACCTCGCCCGTGGACGCCGCCACTACAAGGGTATTCTCTTAAGTCGCAAGGAGGTATCGTCCATCAAAAAACAGCAAAGACGACTTACCAGTTTGCGGTGCAGCAGAGACCTCACGGGAGGGAGCGTCTACAGCACTCCCAAGCTCCTTTCCGTGAGGGCTTTCATCAAGCTCGATGCCCGCCACTGCCATACAAGAGGCGTCGTCCAGCTTTTGAGATTCTGAGATCCCAGTCTCACTGACACTCGGATCGCCGAATTCTTCCACGAGTGAATTGTGAATCTGTTGTGCGGCTGCACGGAAGCTCGTTATGGGATGGTGTGCAGTGGTGCCATTAGGGTGAGCAACCCTCTCCAGAAGAGCAAGATGACAGCGACAAATGACGATGACAGATAGACTGCCTGTAGCATTAGCCATGCAACTCAATAGGATGCCTAATAGGCTTCACCTGTCCTGCACAGATAAAAGGATCCCTGCAATGCTGGGCTGTTGACCGCACATAAAATCGACTGACCAAGGGTATGCATCCAATTGACTCACCCTTAACACCTGTTATACTGAATATTAGGTATGTCTCATGAAATTTGGACATCATACAGTACCTTCATAATAATGCCACCAGCTAATGTTATGGTCAATATAAATCTGAGTTGGTATTAGATCTGATGGAAAATTGAATGGTGGCAATCAAAAGTACACACCCATATCTTATAAGACCTAGACTAATAATTAGCCATTTCAAGGCATAAGGATGAATTAACCTACCTTGTTCGGCCAAAGTTTGGGTCAATGACGTTCTCGAGAGCATTGGAAACTCTCTCGAGCGCCTCACGAGTCCAAGGGTATTGTATAGCGTCACAACAATAACCAACGTGTCAAAAAGTATAAGGAACACATTATTTATTGTTTCCGCTAGGCATAAACGGTCTGTTAAACTGCAGCTGAACATGAGAATTTCTTACCCCTGACAAAGTGATATATGGACCAGCTTCAATATAACTGCTGTTGTCACTCACAAAAGTAGAGCATCCAGATCCTGAGCTTCGTTGCATACGCCTTTGACAGCGACAAACTGTAATACCATTGTTTGAGGATAGATTAATGACAGACTTGAACTTGAAAAGGGAAGCATGCATACTACACCCGCACCCAAAGTACCCATATACAGAAGAAGACCCAAGGCCCCAAGCACCCACCGCATCCCTTGATTGTGCTGGGACATGGCATATACTCGCGCCAATAAAAGTCCTGGAAGGGAGGGTATGTTAGTCTATGACTGAGGACTTTTACCGGTAAGTATATAGTTACCTTCTACACCTGGAACTATCACGATGCCTATACAATTTCGGAGACGAACCAATGGGTCGCACACACTGTTTTGGCATCAGATGATGTATAAAATAACACATTTGTCATACTGGATATGTATGTGAACAACCTGCGTTTCACGAATAAACCGTCTCACCTTGAGTGGCATATTTGCGACAACTAGACATGCCGTAATGATAAAGCCAAGCAAGGAAGGGTAGCGAGCGACCAGGTAAAGGACAGATCCCAATCTGACTCCTCTGTGCCAGATATAGGTAATCTCGGATGGGAGGGTCAAGAGAGTATCATAGGCGAGCAGTGCTTCTTGAATCAGGGATACGTTAACAGCCCATTATTACTCCTTACACACCGAGGGTAGCAACATCCCCATATTTGATAGCCAGACTTGTAGATTGTCAGATCCTACACCACTGAATGGCCGGACCTGCTCACCTATCTGATATAACCTGAATATCCACACTCTGTTGAAATGCCATACGGTGATCGGATAATGTAAACTAAGTGGGATGGATATGAACAGTCCACCGAAAGAACCTTTTAGCATGGCAGGGCAGAGGGGGACGGAACGGAGACCGAGGTTAAAGCCACCGGCACAAGTAGTTACCCTCGTTGACAAAGTATTGATCTTCACACGTGTCTCCATGGAAGATAAACTGTTGATAGTCAGAGAACGTGATGGCACGCTCACCGTGATCACAGTCCAAAAATCATACACTAGTGATGATTAAGAAGGTTATAGAAACACTGCTATTGAGTGCATCTGCGGCAAGGCGGTTAGGTATAATGATATGTTGGGGAGTCACGGTTTCAATCACATCAGACCCTGATTAAAGGGGATGCACACCAATACCTAGAATCCAGGAGTCCATGCTAATTACCCGAGCCCGCAGGCACGACGGAGTTGTTAGCTCGTCATGAGATCCGGAAACGGTGTTTCCCATCCTGAAGACGCAGTACCTCTAGACCTCGAGAGTCAAAGATTTCTTGATGCCTTGGATCGATTGCCAGCCATCCTTCGTGGCTTCAGTATGTTATATATCAGACATCAAAAACACTGCCCAAGTACGATGGAGGCCCTACCATCACGGTAAGTAATTTCATGGATGCAGCCCAGAACGGTGGGCTGTAGCAGCCTTGATTCTGGCGTGGCGTGGCTCTGCTAGTGTTGGCGCTTTATAACGGATGGGAACGGTGACAGTCAGCTGGTAGTGAGAGTTCGATGCTCGAGGAGCTATTTGCAACGGTTTCCAACGCACCAGACAGTGCCCTGGATGTTGATGACATGCATCGTGAGCCCAAAACGTAAAATAAGACAAACTACGCTCTAACCTCATGTCCAGACATCACCCTACTAGATCCCACCAGGCCCGCATCCGGTGCGACAGCTACAATGGCTGTTGTGGGCCGTGTTCTGTGGACACAGTCTGGGAAGGATAGAAGGAAAAGCCAGCCATTATAATTGTTTAAAACTATTGAGGTGGGATTAGATGAATGTCGGATACACAAAGTCACCGAAATGCAGACCACAAAATCGTTATTTTACGCTCGACGACCCTGATCGGTGCTAGAATTATGTAACCAGTGCTAGAGCATTCTTCCGCGGCAGCTTAGTACGGCGCTTGTTCTCCATAAATGGGCTGTTCTCCGAATCGTTTCTGGCGAAAATCTCTTCTCGGCACTGCTAATTTGCGCACTCGCTCTGGATTGGGTAGGCGGCATTCGCACAGGAAAAAGGCACGTGATACGCAGTCTTAATACGCGCCTCTGGCGCAACCTGTCTGTACAGTGTGCCTGGGCTAATTAGTCAAGCATTGCTGCCACGCGAGGAAAGACTTTCGCACCACGAGGGCTTATGTAATCATGTGTGTGCCTGTGTGCCTGGGCATGCACGCAGCCACGCGATCGGGAGATTACATTAATCGCACGCGAGGAGCTTATGTAATTAATTCATTGGGGTGGCGCGTGGCGTGTGTTTTCCGTGATCGCTTGCAGACATTCAATACTAGGGTAGCTGAATTGTCCAGAACCGGCGTGCGGCGTAGTGAGCCTTTGAAATTGCATTTGGAGGGGCGGGGGATGCACAATTTCGAGGGAATTGCAATTGCTATTGCTTCGTAGCACCATGCATGTCATGGTTTTCATCGTAGAATCGTAATCGTAGTACACAAGACGACTCGGAGCCCAGTTTTGAAGCCTGCTTTTTCCGCGTCCTTGCTCCGAGCATATGCAGAAATCGAATACAACCCACCCCCCTCTCTCTTCAGAAGTCTCACCGCCCCTCACCCTCAAAAGGTCACCACAGAAATCGGATACAAGCCCCGCCCTCTGAAGTTCACCGCCCCTTACTCTCACCTCACCCTCAAAAGTTCACCGCGCTGACGATCAGAAGTTCACCGGCTCAGGAAGCGTCGTCGGCGTGTCCCGCTTCGCGTCCAAAATGAGGTGCTCAAACGTCGACGAAAACGCGACGCGCGGGGTCAAGAAGTCGAGGTCCCACAGCTTGGCGACGAACGCGAGGATGGACGTGTGCGTGTACGCGCCGCCCGCATTGGTTCCCTCGTGCTCGATGACGCCCGCGCCGACCCAGGGCGAGATGAGCATGGCGGGCGCACGCCGAGGCGCGTGAAGTCGAGCGTGAACGGCAGCCCGTCGGGCGCGGTCTCGGTGTAGGTGAGGTTGTCGCCGGGGGGCACGCCGACGGGTGGCGGGACGTGGTCCGCGAAGCCGCCGTGCTCGTCGAAGGTGAGGATGAAGAGCGTGTGGTCCCACTGCGGGGACGCGCGGAGCGTCTCGTAGATGGTCTTGACGAAGAACTCGCCCTCGGTCGCGGGACTCGGCGGGTGGAAGGACTGCACGTTGCAGCACTCCGGGTTGATGTACGTGAACTTGGGGAGGGTGCCCGCGGCGGCGTCGGTGAATAACTGAGTGAGGGGCTTGATGTTCGTCTGGGCCCCGCCGCTCTCCTTGGTGCAGGTATAGAAGAGGGAGTCGGGAGCGAATGAGGCGTTGGAGTAGTTGATCCAGGTGGCGTCCCGGGGGACCTGTGTACCGGTTGCCATCCCGCTATCCCCGTCTGTCAAGCGTTCTGCTTTCCCTCGTACGCCCCGTCAGCCCTCGGTCAGATGCAGATGGTGCGCAGCGAGAAACACAGTCAAGCAATGCTATCGCATATATACTTGTTCATGCGAGCAGGGAAGCACCAAAAAGGTGACTCCCACCCGCGTCTCTCCCTGGCGTGTTTGGCAAGATATTTATTATTTCTAATTGGATGTGATTATCTACTAATTATTATTATTAGTTGAAAAATGCGCTGGGCCTTGATTTGAACACCCACCGAAGGTGGAGTATTTCAAGTTCTTTCACATGAACCCTGGCATTGCAAATCCAATGTCTGAGCCTCCTTTGTGTTGAGGTGGAGCACGGTATTTCAGTGAGCCCCAGCACCTCAGCAGATCCCCTGCCTCCTCCTATCAACATCAACTTCCCCCTGAGCATATCCAGATCCTCCGCCCTCCTCGCGGCCCCCAAAGAGAATGTGATCGCGCTTGCCGCCGTCTAGTGATCGCGTGGCAAGTCCCGATGTCGAGGCCAACCCTCTCGCAGAATGCTCCCACTACCACTATCGGTGTTTGGCTCACAGAGTTAGAGGCTCAAGGCCTCCAATATTCCAGGTTTGATTTTCTGCATGGTAGATTTGTGGAGGAGGAGAGCCTTGGGGCC
The DNA here is from genome assembly GCA_015179125.1 of Gautieria morchelliformis. Classification (NCBI taxonomy): domain Eukaryota; kingdom Fungi; phylum Basidiomycota; class Agaricomycetes; order Gomphales; family Gomphaceae; genus Gautieria; species Gautieria morchelliformis. Next base: position 89,233 of record WHVA01000467.1, read on the forward strand.
CCCATCACCAGCATTGCATGGCTCGCCGTTGAGTCACTCAAGACATTGTATGGCCTGAAGGTGGGAGATGCTTTGTTTCTCACAGACCAGCTCAGGGTAGCAGGCAAGAGGTATGGCTTTCAGGTTGGAGATCAGGAGAAGGGGCCAAGAAGGCTAAACACCACTAGATTACCATAGTTAGTTTGTCACAAGTGCTAGGGAAATTTACATCTTGAGTTCATGGCAAGAAACACTGAAGTGAGGAACAAAAGCATGATGATGCAAACATGATGATGCCACATGGCCTGAATAGTCTGGCCACACTGATCGGCCAACAGGCCCTCAGGTCAGAATGTCAAATATGTATGTTCTTATATGTGATCTTTGAAGTGACATCACACATGACAATGCCACATGGGCTGAATAGTCCGGCCACACTGGTCAGCTAACAGGCCCCTCGGGTCAGAATATCAAATGTGTATGTTCTTATATGTGATCCTTGAAGTGACATCATTTTGGGTGCATATGTGTGTCATGACCCATTTTTCTTGTATCAAGTTACCCCCTTGTCCCTTTTTATCCCTCTACCTCTATGTTCACTCCGTTTGCTCTTCGCTGAATTCACCGAAATGACCATTCGCTACTCGCATCATTCACCAATAGGCACACCATCAAACATGAGCAACATCCTTTACCCGGCATGATGGTTCATCACTGGCCCCATCACCTTCCCAATTCAACCCCCTCTTGGTGTTCCTATGGCTGGGATGCATTTGCGGGACGTCCTACCCGTAGATCATGTGAGATTGACCCAGCAGACCAAGAGTCCGTGCAGGGTAACATATATACAGGTCTGAAAGTGTGTTTTCTTACATAGGTACCTTTGTCCTCTTCCCCCCCATTGTTTCATGTTCACACTCCTCCTTTATTCTATTGTATATGTGGTTCATCTATTTGTATCTGTAAGGGCAACCCTGGCTAGTCGTGGAGATCACACTACCACACAACTGACAAGGGGAAATCCAAAGTATGTATAAATGAACAGAGCATACAAGAGAGGGGGTTCTCACCTGACAAGGGGAAATCCAAAGAGAAAAGTCTAAGGACCCCCAATGTCAGCGAGCCCGTATTATACTACGCTGCGCAGCCAGGGACAACACTTGGCACCCGCCATCAACCCTGCATCCCCTGACCCTTGATCGACCCTTGATGCCACCTA